>VXBS01006948.1:375884-422964 GCA_013400255.1 Sitta europaea
CTATACTAAGAAATGGATGCTGCTGCTTGGCCAGTTCTGCCAGACAATAAGTGCAGGTGATTGGAAGACAAACATCTCCATTTCAATGCATGATTTCTCTCTCCTACTGCCATTAGAAAATTCAGTTTTTTTGCTTTCATCACCATCCATTTCTGAAAGATAGTGTCGCAATAATTTCCTGATGCACGATGCTTCCTAATGACCTGTGTCCTCATTAAAATCTTTCTGTATTGACACATTTTTTACTTTTGATGCTTCATTTTTCAGAACAATGGCAAAAATGAATATAAAAATCCCATGTGTTTAGATTTCAAAGATGAAAAAAAAAGTTGGATCTTGATTTCAGTCCATAGGAGAATACTAGCCCATTAATCTTTGGAAAGATTATAATATAAATAGAAACTAGATAATTCCTCCTATCAAATTAATTATCATGTCCTCCATAATTGTAGTTTGCTAAGCATCAGATGTCATAAGAGTTGAAGAAAATAATAATGTCCATCCATCCATCCATCCATCCATCCATCCATCCATCCATCCATCCATCCATCCACACACTTCTATTTTCTATCTATTGCATGTTTCTAGTTGATACTGCAAAAATAATTATTATCACTTAGCTTCTGCCTTGATTCAATTACTTTTGAAACAAAAAAAAGAAATTTTTTTATGCATTGCAATTAATACCTCAAAGAAAAATAAATTTCATATAGAAGGATAGACAACAAAGGGATCCAAAAAGTATCTTGTAGTTTTTGTTTGTTTGTTTGTTTGTGGGTTTTTTGGGGGGTGTGGTGTGGCTTTGGGTTGGGCTTTTTTTGTGCCACTATATCTAGGATTTGGAGACTGGAACATCTTTATAATGTTACCCTTGATGATGTCTAAATCAGAGAGAGGTGTAAATGTACTACTAAACCGCAAGACTTTGTTGTAGTTTTGTTGCATTTCAGTGGAGCATGGTGAGCGTTTCATAAGAGGTCTGGGTGTTCTCAGAGCAAGAGGTCTAAGAAGGGTAGCACAGTTCCCAGAATTCCCTCTTCTCTTAAGTCCAAGGAATGACTGTCCCCAGTGTAGATACACACAGAGTAGTTTTTTTCAAATCCTCACATTTCCATTTGTGTACCCACCACAGCACAAAACTCAGCACGCTCTATAAACCTGCACAAGAGGGACACAGGCTGACCTGTTTCCATGGCTATACTGTTGTTCAGTGTCACAGACAGGGGATTCAAATTTTCATCAGTAAATGCAACCTTTAGTTGTTCCACTACCTGTGGTGTAATAAAACCCTGAAGTCATGGATCCCAGGCTGCAGTCTACCAACCACCTGTGGTTTACAAATATCTATTAAAGAATGTAGACAAAAAACCCCACAGTCTGTAAAGCCTGTACTCACATGAGACATAAATTGCTCCCCTCAAATACTAGAGCAAATATATCTTGCTGTGCCTCTCCTGCTTGCTAGAAAATAGCTGTGTAACTCTTTGTTTAATCCTGTAGAAGTTACTTAATCCTACTGTACATTTACTTTCCACTCTGCTAAATGCCTTGAAATGACAAGGATTATCTATGTCAGAAAAAAATGCTGTAAACAAGCATTTATTAATGTTACAAAATAGTTGGAGATTATTAGATAAAATATGCTACTCTTCTGCAATTTTTCTTAGATTGTATAAAAATTGTAATAATTTTAATTGATATTAAAAAGAAATAAAGACAAAACTTAAATGAATGTAAATATAAACATGAAATATAAATAAACTATAAAAATGTCATTTAGAAGAACTGTTTGAGGCATGAAAAGGCAAAATATGCTTGTAGAAATATTTTTAAAACAGCAGGAATCTCATTTGCCTGCATTTCCACAGTAATACCTGTTGGTGGCTTGCTAGGAAAATGACATTTTCCTTAAAAAAAAAACCCAGTTAAAAATAAAAAGCCCTCAAACGTGTGTTTGAGAGGAAAACAAAAGTGCAACATCTGCATAATGTGGAACTGCATCTAAAATTAGATAAGAAAAACAATCTCTTGCAAAAGTATTAACAAAGCAACATGCTGTTAAAGCAGGTTTATGATACAACCTGAATGGTTTGTAAAATATGTTTCAAGGTTTTCAGGTGGTGAAGGACTCTGTAAAGGTCTTGGCCTGAACACAAAGTTAATTCTAATTTTTGTTCTGGGATTTAGAAATAAGTCAGTTCATGATATTTGAATATAAAGGGTAGAAATGGAAAATTTATCAGAAATTTAAGGTAAATACTTGAACATTTTTGAAAAATAAGTTTTGAATGACAAATACTTTAGACTTAATAATTCTAATTGTGTGATTCACAGGACTAAAATTCTCCATTGCTTCTAAAATTTTTCACTAAAATCTTATAGGCTTTTTAAAGATTTCTACCAATAAAGACAAAAAAACATACAGAACAACAAATTCTTTTGAGAGATCAGCAGTTGTTAATATTCAATAAAATCTCTCAAGAGACATTTTTTCAGGATTAATACAAGAAGCACTTTTTCACAATGAAATATATTATCGGTCTTTATATGTATTACAGATTGACAAAATATTTGTAATCATGATAATAAACAAAACAATACTACAGTTGAGATCCAGTTTTTGACTATTTGTGGAAAAGAGACTGTTTAGGGAGCTGGATGATTTAAACTTGGTATTTTAAGTGGCACCATATGCGTAGAGTTCATCTATCAATAATTAATCTCTGGTTATGCAACAAAGGAACAGATTCTCCCTCCCCTTCCTTCCATGAAACTACTTTATAAGTTCTGAAAAATAATTATCAACCATTGCATGCTAGCAAAGGAAAAAGAGAGATGTCAATCATTTACCCGGAATATTCACTGAAAAAATGGAAATATTCACTATTTTTGAAAAGTAAAGAAAATCTAGTTTTTCTTGGTACCTGAGGAGGAAAACCAGCAGTAACTATATCCCAAATTAGCACTGTGAATAACTGCCTTTTACATGAGTACCTGTACATTTATAGATTTACGTTTACAGGTGTAGGCAGTATTAGTCAATGTAAAATCTGATGAGATTGCCACAAGTAACATGTCACCTTTAAGCTGGCAGGTATGAATAACCACTAAAGGGGTGTTGTGTTTGTTCAACTAAATTCTACCTAAATCTGTTGCAAACTAAATCACTAGTTATGAAATTAATAAAATAACTGTTTTTAGAAGGGATGAACATTAAGAAATCTTTCAGTGAATATTGAACATAAGATAAACAAGGATGACTATTTTAAATACTGCATTATATCTGGCCCCTACTTTAGGTTTCTCCTGTGAGAGCTGGGTATATGATTTACGTATCTACAAAGAAATGTGATTCCTATGACTGAAACTGACTATTCAGAGGTGCTTAATTTACTAAGAGATCTCTATTTACTAAATCACAGAGGCTGAGAAACCTAAAGTAGAGATACAAAAAGACTCTCACATTTAATGATGAATGGTTTGGATAAGATTTCTGATTATTATTCAAAATAAAGGAAGCTTTACTGCAGTGATGAGGACAAAAGTCCTTCAGCAGGAAACTACTTCTGGTAAATAACAGACAGTCCTGTTGGCAGATCCTATCCAAATTGGCAAAGTAAGACAAAAGCAAATAATTTGGATTTATATCAAACCTCTACTTCAAGTATTTCTGAATTCAATAATTATCTATATAAAGAATTACTAGCTTTTTTTGGCCCTTAACATACTTTGTAGCACCATAGCTATAGTTATACGTCTATATTAATATATTCTTTGCTATTCCTCAGATACTAATATCAGACATTTTCATGTCCTAGCGTTGGACACAAGTTGCCTCATCTCTTTCAACTGATAGATTCTTAGGTTGAGTAAGTTTAAACATTCAGATCTCATTCTATTGATTCTGAGTTTGTGGCAGTCATATGTATTTCCTGAAAAAACAATATTCACACTTTCACAATGTAGCACAGTTTATTATTAACTTACCAAACAAAGATAAAAACTGTACACAAAAATACAGCTGTATAAATTGCACAGAGTAGTCTGAGAAGATGTTTTGGCATATTATTTCTTTACTGGTCATTGCCACTGCCTTTGTAACACAGCATGATAGAGGGAAAGATGCAGGAAACTTGCACAATCTTACAAGTCAGTTCACATACTGTGATTGTTATTTTTTCATTACTTTTTAATCTCTACTCACTTCTAAAATAAAAGTCTAGCTGCAATGAAGATTAGTAAACACTGTCTTCTTATTTTTGTCATTTTTTTTATTAAAGTACAAAAATGTGAAAATTACTAGGTTCTCCCACCACTCTGGTCAGCTCAAGATCTTGCCAAATCCAAAATTAAATGCAGTTCACTTCTCTGCAGGAGACTGATTGACCTATTGTGACATTTTTTTTATCGCAAATCTACATTGTGAAATGTACTAATCCAAGTTCAAGATTCTTTATCGCCTTTACAGCCCTTTATCTGACAGGAAGATATATAGAGGCAAGCACTGGGTAGCTAAGGTAAAATATGAAGTTATTGATTTTCCAGGTTGTAGCAGATTAAGTAACCTGTAAAAACCAAAAGTCATCAGGAACAAAAAAGGTTCAGGTGAGGGGCACTCATGTCTTCAAGTTGTTATTTTTGATGATAAAGAGGAAAACATTTTTATTTCTTCAAAAAGCTGTATATTTATTGCCTTTAAATCTAGAGTGCTAGTGGTTGATAATGTATCTTTTTCTGGGCTGTAGAAAATATGTACGAAAAGATCCACTGAATCTAACACTAAAGTCAACTGTTTCTGTATAAAGAGAGGAAAGTTCCTGCCATCTTTTTGATTTTTAGGAAAATAATACTCACACGTTCAACACAAAATCCAATTTGTTACTGAAAAAAGTGTTCCTTGAGAAAAATCCTTATGTCTGGTGTTTCTGATATTTCTTAGGCATGGTCACTCCTCCTTTATTCTTTCCAAAGCAGAGGGAAAACTGAATTCTCAGTAAACACAAGGAAAATGATATTTTGACATTGCTCTTGCACTTTCATAAGAAATGTTTTCTGTTGGCTTGCAGAATCAGGGAAATGGGCCCAGGATGATGTTGTTGTGACATGTGTTTTTAAAGGCCAAATTTGAGTAGAGATGATTTAGAACTATACGGAAAGTGACTACTGTCAGAATGAAAGAAAAAACATTTTTCTCCAGTTTTTTGATGAACTTCAAAAATAAGTCTTTGATTAACCCTCCAAACTGACATATCACTGCTGGATAATTGTGACAGTAATTTTAAGGATGAAATTTTGATGCATATAATACCTGGTAATATTTTGATGCCCTCATTGCTTCTTGTAGTTTTGGCATTCCAAAATAATTTGCGAGGAAAACAAAGGATATTTCTTTTATAAAAAATTAGGTTGCTTTCAAGATTTTGTTGAAACCTTGTTGCAGTTTTCAAATCTCTGAATGATTAACACATTATAAAGCTCTCTGAAGTCAGCAGATCAGTCTTTCAGAGATGTATTTCATATTATATGACTGTAGGAAGTAATTCAGATGAAGAAACATGGAGGGTAAAAATAGTTTGCAATTTCAGTTTGAAATAAAAGAAAAAAGCTAGTTGTTGTTCTAGCTGCAAAATCAAAGCCAAAAAGAAGTTGGAATAGGGCTGATGGCCAAGAATTCTGTATCATGCAGAGTAATCTAAGATCAGTACAAGGTAAAGTTAAGTAAATGATGTGGTAGGGCAGCAGAAGTGAGGATGAGGCACGTGGATTCAATGAACTGCCACACAATCTAAAATCTTGCTGAGAACCAAGAATAATCAGTAAAATAATCTCATGTAATAAAAACCTAGATTCATAAAGGTCAAACATCCATCCTCATCTGGATATTGTTACTGACCCTCTCTAAGAGAATTGGCACTGTTACTGGGCTGGCAGCTGAAATGGTCTATTCCAAGGGGAGAGATATCAGACTGTCAAGCTGCAAACTTGGATGTGATCATTCTCAGAAAGCAGAATTCTGGTAAGTGCAAGCAGGCCAAACACGTGAAAAAGGTGTTCAGCTCTATATCTTGTTTCACATCTCAAATCAGTCTTCATTTCAATACACATATACATATTCAATACATATTGCTTCTCTATTTCCTCTCCCTCCAGCTCTGCTCATCAGAGAGTCTTCCTCTTTTGCTGGGATTTCTGTAGCGTCCTGCTTCATGCAAGCCTTTTAGTTTTGGAAAAAGTAATGATCCTCACAGTAAAAGTAAGGCATTACTTGGGACTCTTTTATCATTTTATCAGCAAGACTTGAAGATGGGGTAGAATATAATTTCTAAGTATGACATTTGTACAAATCTTTGGATGGTTTCTCTTTCCTGTCCAATTCAGTATTTTTGATAGACCTCTGATACATCACAGAAGAAAGAGGGAGAAGAAAATGTTTCTTACATTCAAACAATCTGTTTGAAATATTTTGGAATTTCTTGTTATATTTTACATTGCAATTGCCTAGTACAAATGTAGCTTTTCTCTTTTTCCTGTTAACGTTGGGTTTGTGTGTGTGAACTGTGTGTGAACTCTATTGTGAACTGTAAAAAAGGACCCTCCAGACAAGTGTACATATTTAAAACAAATAAAACATGAATTAAACAAAGCATAAGAAGTGTCATGGAAATCCAGTAGTGTCTAGGGAATGGGACATATAGGCATCCAGTTCTGAATGTGAGAATTAGAGCTGCTATATATTTTTCAGATATAGCTGAGCGGGCAGAAGTACAACAGTCAGCTAGAGTTTAATAAAAAGGAAGAGTGCAAACTAGGTGATGAGGAATAAGTCAGTTGTTCTTACATCAACACGCAAGTGATGGAAATCTTCCAGTTAGGAAATTTTCTGACATAAAATTGTTAAATAAAGGATTGCCATGTGAGCCATATGAGCCCTCTGATGACACCATCCAAGCCATATTAAAAGAAAAGTTAAGAATCTATCCCTAAAGATGCATGAAGATAATTTATATATGAAAATGAGAGACACCTTATTGTGGACATTTAAGCTGGAAAACCACAGCTTATAAGCAAAATCTACAAAATGCTCCTTTTCTGTTCCTTTTGTCTTTTCTCATGGGGAGTCAATTCCGCAATTAAGTAGCATAAATAAAGTATACTTCCCCTGGACTGCTGCACAAAAGTCAGTCAATAGGAAAATCAGAGAATAAGTTTGGTATTAATGGAAGGGGACTTTATCTGATGTTGTTCTTGCCTGTATTTTCATCATCTGCTCAGAATAAAGAGAAAAAATTAAGCTGTTGCCTGAATACTGTTAACCTTAATATGGACTTAATAATTTATGTACCTAAATTTTTGGGGGCTTTAAAAGATATTAGGATACATAAAATATTTTTCATTGAAAATTTTTCTTCTTGTAACAATGGCAAGCCACTCATTTATTTAACTGGCTTTCATATACGTGTGATTCTTTTGGAAAACCTTTTGTCTCCTGTGGGTTGAGGCAAGAAAGCATTTGGAAAAACAGTATCTGAGAGAAAAAGTTGGTCAAAAAGCACCAAAGAGATCAAATGTTCACTAGTAATAAAAAAATCCCAACACATTCAATGGAGATAAGTTCTCTATAATGCCCTATGAAATGTTTACTTATGCAAGACAAGAAACTTCACCTCAAAATAAACTTTACCATCAATTACCAAAAACTGTTGCAATTTCAGTGCACCAAATGTGATCGCTTATTTAGGAACCATATATATGGAGTATTACTGGTAATTTGAGTGGAAGATGAATGTTCAGACCGGCTTTGTTTTGAATTCACACCACCCTCCTCTTTCCCACCCTCCTACCCTAAATCTTAATACTTTCTTTATAGTAAATATTGACATGTCAGTGTTTCCCAATTGCTGACATGATAAGTTATATAATACATAAACTAAAATACAATTAAAACATCAAAATGAAAGAAGTAGTATTTCAAAAATAAAATTTCAGCTATTTTAATTCTTTCAGTAAAATTCTCTTTGTATTACAGAGATCTTAGTTTAAAACTGTGCAATTGCATTAAATTCTAGTTTTATGGAGGAACATTAATTTAAAGTGCATTTCTCCTTTGATGTTCCTGATACCAAGAGCTTAGTGGCTTGAAAGGATTCTTAGGCACATATTTCTTAGTTTAAGTAAAACACATTGTGTCATTTGTACGTCCCTTAAAAAATTGAGCGGAACTTATTTGATTTTTTTTCTCCTACACTGTTAATTAGACACCTGAAATATCTCCCCACAAGTTTAATGTGAGTAAATGGACATTATGAGAGGGTAAGGAAAGATAGATGCACTGATTAAGAAATTAGATATTCATAGTGACATTGCCACAAACCTTGTGTCATGCCTGCCTGAACTCATAGAATTCATCAGGACTATCTCATTGACATGTCAGTTGGATGTTTCATGTTCAAATGCGCCATGCAACAGGCAGTTCTGTAAATCTTGAGCATTTAGCTATAGCTAAAGGAAAACTCTCATATCCTTTTCAAAATGACACCAAAGTTGTCACTCTCTAGGTTAACAATGACAGTGGGTATTTAGCTACATGATTTTTTTCTGGCTTACCATCTGTCATTATGTTCTGTGCATTCACTGGCACATAAAAGCTGATTAGTCCACATCATCAAGTGCTGCTTTGAAGAACAAATTAAAATACACCAAAAGTTATGCAGTACTTTAATTGCCTCCCTGGAACGCATCCAAATTAAGATATGTTTGCATGGATATAAATGATAAAAGAAACCTCCAATGGACCACAGAACAACCCCATGCTATTTAGTTAAGGTCAGAAGACCTTGTCCAATTAGGACAAAAACCATCTCAAATCCTGTGTTTGGGCCTCCCACTATTAGAAGGACATTGAGGTGCTGAAACGAGTCCAGAGAAGGGCAACGAAGCTGGTGAAAGTTCTGGAGCACAAGTCCCATGACAAGTAACTGTGAGAAATGGGGTTTAGCCTGGAGAAAAGGAGGGACAAGAACAATGTTATCACTATTTACAACTGCCTTAAAGGAGGGTGTAGCCAGGTGGGGATCTTCTTCTTTTCCCAGGCAACCAACAACAAAACAAGAGGAAATGTGCCAAGGAAGGCATTCACCATATTTAAGCCCTATGTGTAGTTCAGCTACTTACAGGAGCACAAATATTCCCATGGATTTAACCAGGTTACAATTTATTTTTTAAAGTGTAATATCTTCTACTGCCCAAGTAGACTCAAAGAACCTAAACTGCATAGCAAAAAGGCAAATAAGGAATTTGTGCTACCTAAATGTTACACTTCTAAAGTAACTAGCTAAACAATGTGTTACATAAATTATTTTTGCATATATTTTTAAATACAAAGAACATAAGATAGAGAGACAGGTATAATATGACCTAGTTCATCCCCCTTTCTGTCATCCCTTTGTTTACATCTAGCATGTATCACCAGTGTTAATATTTTCTTATTTTCTATTTTGTCCCAGCAGCATTAAATAATCACAATAATTGCAGTTGGGTCTGCCTTTTATTGCTGAAAATGCTTTTTCATTTGTTTTATCATGCAAGTTCATAAAATACAAATTTATTATATCTCAGTCCTTTTTTTTTTTTTAAGTCTGTCAAAGATGAAAAAAACAAAACAAAACAAAAACCACAATAAACCTAGAAATTATTTTCACCAAAAATTCATCTGGAAATAGTTTAAGTTCTAGTTGGAAAATGGAAATTTTAGAAATAGTGGGACCTATATGGAACAAAAAGATTATATATTTATGAAATATATACACACATGTATGTGTGTGTGTGTGTGTGTGTGTGTGTGTATTTATTCCCCTTCCCCAAGGCCTGTCACTGTATATTGATACAAGTGTTGTCATCCCTGTGGTTTGCCTAAGCATGCCTTTATTGATTCTGTGATGTTCTTGCAATCCTGGCATAGAAGAAATACTTCAATTCCTCATAGCTACCTAGATAAAGTATTTTAAGAGCAGCACTCTCAGCCACTGTTAGCAGTCAGTGTAGAAAGCAGCACCACATCTGGTCTGCAACTGGAACATGATGATCAAGCATATCTTCCTGCAAATATTTGGTATTTTATACTGGATGTCTACAAAATATTTAATTTAATGTCAAGATGGCTTTTCCTAATTTTCCAGTACTTTGGGGTATAAATTTTGATGATACTCCAGGTTTTCCCTTTGAACAGTGTTGTAACAAGAATCTGTGCCAAAGCTCTTGGGTAAAATATGCTATCCATGCAATTTAGGTGTTAGGCATATTCCTACTTTTCGAAACAGCTTCAAGGGTGTGGAATTTGTTCAGCTTATGTATGTATAGCAATTAATTCTTTCCCTTCTTTCCTTTCCTCCATACTTTCTCTCTCTGTATGTGCAGGGGTTTAAATATTCATCTAAGATCAGGACATTAACTTATTTCACTCCATTCAGCCTTCACATTTGAGTCTCAATGGTAGAATATATGCAAGATGCAAATATTTTAACGGCTTTCAGAACATATTAGAAACAGATTTTTGATTAGGCTGCAGTGGTCATGATATGGATGAGTACAATGAAGCGTGATATAAACAAAAGCATAATGATAATGTTTATTATGCCAAAACTTTCTACCTTTTGACCCCTTCTGGCTTTTTTTGGTTTTATGGAATTCCACATCAACAATGTATCTTGAATTTAAAAAATGCAATTAACTCTACACTGAAAGTATGGAATATGGCTCTCCTATTTGGTCTGTTTCAGTTTGCTGCTAGCTCATTTTAGATTAGTACTCATTACTAGCTGGGCCATGAAAGATACGCGTTTAGCACCATATGCTCAAGGGGACATAAGATTAAATTCTGCTGCCTCCTCTTGGCCAGCAGTTCATTGTAACAGACCTTGTTTGCATACATCACCAAGTACTCTTGCCAGAAAAGGTGCAGTAGCATTTTGTGCTTTATCTGCCAAAAATCCAAAATAAGTAATTTCATTTCTCTTGGTTAGCTCCAGGTTCTCAGCATTGATGCAATGATAGTAGAGAAAAAACATTCTGATAGTTTTGCACAGATCAATGGCACTAGAAACAAGTTGCATAGATACAGAAAAGAAACTCCCAGAGTAAGTGAATAGAATCTCGAAGTCATATTCTGCCCCTTTAACCCTAACCAGATCCTTTTGATAAATCAATGTTTCCAAAATTAAACTCTACATGATCCTCAACCAGCTGTGGTTCATATACACTTATTTGGGAGTATTTTTCAACAGTGAATTATGTGCTAAGTACACTTAAAATTCCTTTTTTAAGGATAAGGCAAATTTTCTTATAGAGTTGGACAGCTGGACATTTATTTGGCACATTTCAGTGATGGTCAAGAAGATAAACGAAGTTGTGGAAGCAGTAACCATGCTCTGTCCAGGCAATAAATCCTGCTTGTCTGCAGGACAAAACAGCCTGGGGAGAGTTATTCTAATGTGACCATACTGTTTCAAGAACCTGAGCAAGCTTATTAAAGTGTGGTAATGGCACAGATTCATGGCACAGCAACATCACTGGTGGACTCAGTCTTCATCTGCAGACTACTCAGTCCAAAGAAGGATGGAACTGATTTTCACTGAGAGTTTCTTACACAGACACTATTACTGTGCTATGTTTTCAAGTTTAGCCATTAAAATAATTCCCTTCAGGACTAAGAACCTTATTGGACCTGTCATTTTAGATCATCCTTCCACCCCTGCGCTATAACTATAACTTCTTATCAGAAGCATCTCAAAGCACCTTTGAGGTGGGTGGGTGTGTGCTTCATAATGAAAGGACCTTTATAAATGCTTTCAGAGTGTTTTGACAGCTTACAATTTTATTAATTTCAATTCAGACAAACAATGCCTACTTGATCCCTACAAAAAAACCAAAAAACAAAAAAAAACCCCAAAAAACAAAAAACACCTACCCACCTAGAAACAGCAGAAAGATAATTAACATCTTCTTCTGTTAATGTGTAGGTCTGACCTGCTATAAAAACTGTGTCCTCCCCTCAACACAGCTGCATGGCTCAAAGCACAGCACTGTCCAATGCTTTGGCAAGGAATAAGAGCTATCTGACTTTAGGACGTGGCAAAGCCCCACTGTCTCCATCAGGAAGATAAGAGCTAGTTCCAAGAATCCTGAAATAGTTCCGTAATGCTGGGAGTGTTTCTGCAGTTTTTATGACAATTTCTTTACCATAACGATAGACAAAACAGAATGTTTTGACATGTAACAAAACACGCTTTAAATGCGGCAAATTACTCTATGAAAGTATTTACAATATAATAGACTAATGTAATTAATAATAGATTTTTAATAACATGAGAAATATAAGGCTGATATTTGGATGGTAACACAAAAACAAGCTTGTCCCATGTTTTCAATGACAGAGAGCAGTATTTTGAAGTTATATAGAAAAATGACAAAGCAAAAATAGTTTCATATTGTTAAAAAAGAAGCAAAACCTACTAGCCTTAAAATTCACCATTTTTAAGATTAATCAAAGCAAAGAAAGAACAAAACACAAAAAACCCAAATAAACAAACAAACAAAAGAAAAAAAAACTTCAGAAAAATAAGAAAAGGAAAAAAGGAAAGAAGTAACGTACGTATTTTCAAAGACAACAGTGACTTTCATTTTGTTTCACTAGTATTCAAGTGCATCAGATAATATTTTAATTTTTTATTTTTAATTTTTTTTTTGTTTTAAAGTCATTACCTCGAACAATTTGATTAAACAGTATTCTGGTTGGTGAAAATAAATAAATAAACGTTGGTGAAACTGCTGCTTACAAATATTTCTACGAATTGAGTCAAATGCAAAGTGGAAGTCAGAATCTTCAATGTAAACAGCTGGGGACAGAAAGAATTTTCTCACCTCAGACGTGACAAAGGTGGTAAATTAAGTGAAAATCAGAGGTGCCAAGCAGCAAGACAAGAGGCAACAGGCAGAAACTGATGCACAGAAGTTCCACCTGAATATGAGGAAGAACTTCTTCACTGTGCAGGTAACCGAGCACCAGCATAGGATGCCCAGAGAGGCTGTGGAACCTCCCTCACTGGAGATCTTCAAGAACTGTCCGGATATGATTCTGTGAAATGTGCTGTAGCATGATGCTGCCCTAGCAGGAAGACTGATCACTTCCAATTTTACCTATTCTGTCTTACTTGAAGAAATAACAAGAAATTTCAAAACGTTGCCCAAGGCAAAAGAGATTTCAGAAAAGAGACTGTACTGCACAGGAAAATTTACATGGTGATTTCTAATAACATGAAGGACATCATCCTAATTAACGCAAAGAGTCTGCAAACACCCTTAATCCTCCAGTATGTATTAAGCCTGAAGAAAAGGAACCATTGTTACAGAAAATGGGTAAACTTTAATCTATATCTATACTGTCCTTGACACTTACTATGAGATTTTTGATTATTACCAGTTCACATGGCATTGCTGAGGATGTGCAGAAGCTTTATGGTATATGATAGTAAGCATTTTAACCAATTTAATTTAATCTTATTTAATTTGCGCAAACCATCTTGTTACAAACATTGACTTCTTTGACTTCTTATATTGAGTATAACTTTTTAAACATATTATGCAAATAAGATTTCAATCTGGCAAACATTACAAACCAACCAGTTCAATATTTTATGCAATTATATGCCTGGATGAATAAATGCAGGTCTGTACAGATGTCTAAGTATTATACTTAGCCTAGTTCACATTTTTACCTTGACCTCATATTGATGTCTCTGCTAAAATTAAATATATTTTTTCCTCCCACTTTAAAGGAAAGTGAAGATAAACAGCTGCTGTGGAGATATTGCATGATAGATGGCTAAACTGGAGATTATCTGAACCTAGGTCACCACCTAACTTAATGAGAGTACTATTTCTGCTATGTGGTCTAATGACTGAAATCTCAGATAAACTGGAGAAACAAAACTTGTATCACAGATTACAAATGACTGCTCTTATCTGAAGTTAGCTTAAATGTTATTTACAAAAAAGTTCTGAATAACAACTCATCTTCTTCCATTTGAGCCAGTAACAATTCTGTCAGAAAAATTCTAGATAAACAAACAATATAAAAGTGATTAAAGGTAAAAAAAAAAATGTTTTCCAGCAACTTTAAAGAAACTGCTGTATACTTCTTTTAAACAGGACATTAACATCTCAAAACAAACTTACTTTTAATCACTAATGGTACGAATTGGGTTGAAAGTGGGAACAGAGAGATGAAAAAAAAACTTATTCCAGTACTCATTTCCCAATATGAGGAATTATGTCTCTAATTTAAATTCAAAGTCTTGATAATATAAACATGGAAGTCAATATTGCAATGTTAAAATTTTTAAATAGCTATCTTTGAACAGGAAACAACATTTTCATCTGTCATTAGCAGAGAAAATAATTATGGAAAGGCCATTGGTTACACTGTAGGCCATTACTTTACAGTAGTAGTTGTCACTGCATATTTTGGTGACTGTGATTTTTGTTTAAATAAAAACATTAATGTTTTTTCTTCATATTTTACATATAAAAATATATGTTATTTACTTCATAGTTTACATGTAAAAGCTGCTGGCCACTAAACATCTTCAGTAACTGAGAATTGTGGTGGAGAAGAGCAGTGGACAGGACACTTTCTGGTGTCAAAGATTCAGCATAAGTACCTGTGTTTCTGCCAACAGTCTCAAAAAATAGCAATTGGCTCATTTGGCAAGTGATGTTAATTGCATTCTCTTTGAGTTCAGGAACTTGGAGAGCATTTCTATGTTTTAAATTAAGCCTTGTCACCAGGGACCAACTTCAAAAATGGATTGAAGGCATTGGAATTATATAAATGGATACCTTATTCTGACTTATTAATATTCATATTGCACTAATCTAAAGTCCCTTTATATTCTCTTTATATTTCCCCAGGCAATTCTATAATTTTTTCCTCTCATTTCCATAAATTTATCAATATGTTACATCCCACTCTTTAATTTTGTCCAGTGTATTCACATGAAAAAGACCAAGAATGTGTTTCATTTCTAGGCTGAAAAATAGATGAGCAGGAAAAGGGACCCAAAGGAACAAAACAGCAATAGGTAAATCATGTAATTTCATTATGCATCATCTAATTGAATTTGTACTAGTTTCTAAGTGTACTGGCAACTTCCATATGTATTCTTTTAAATGTTAGTAAATGGAATGGATGAAATTATGTTAAAGACCTCTAAATGTATAGAAATCTAGTAACTGGATTTTGTAAGTCATATAAATACATTAAAACTGTTGAAAAATTTAAAACACAGTACATTTCAGAAAATAACCTTGTAATTGATTACCTAAGAATATCCTAACATAACCTCTTGCCTTAGTTCTGGATGCTTTCTAAAGGACATGTTGATTATCTACATAATATATTAGACTTGCAAGAATGTGACTTTCTATCTGGTTGCCCTTGAGAAGGAAATTACAGACCGTCTATAGGGAAGGGCTGAACATTCCTGCAAAATATTTATAACTTAATGTGAAATGAATCTGCTAGTCTTTTGACATATATATTTTGACAATATAGTAGTTGCTAAATTTGTGCATGAGTAGCAGTCATATAGAAGGATTCAGAGAAATTAAAACTGCTGGGAATTATTAAACATATGAACATACGGAGACGTACATAGAGGCTGAGAAAGCATTTAGAAAATTTTTTTGCTATATCCTTGCCCTCTTCTTTTTACTTTTATTTTTGGTCATCTATGTATGGCTATTGTTGGAGATGAAATACCAAAGAAAAGGAATGAGGTTTTAGTTTGACTCACCAGAGCTTCTCTTACAGGTTTTTCAACTTTGCACCATTCAAGCTGCATGTGTCATCATATCCGTGCTCTCTTCAACAGAATAGAAAAGAGAGGGGAAAGAGACAGAGAAGAAAATCCTGAAAATTCAAACAGGCCTTATTAAAAGGAATGTTAAATTCCATGGAAGCCAGCTAGTATTACAACAATTTTTTTAACTGTGAACTGTCCTAAATGAAAGTGAAAACTAACCAGAATTGAAGAGTCATAGAATGGTTTGGGTTGGAAGGGTCCTCAAAGATCATCTGTTTCCAAATCCCAATACAAAGACAGGGATGCCTTCCACTAAAGTGCAAATCTAAAATTTCTCTGAGCAACCTGTTCCAGTGCCTCACCTTCCAATGAAAGAATATTTTCCTAATATGGAATCTTAACCCACTCTCAGTTTAAAGCCATTCCCCCTTTTCCTATCACTATGGGTCCTTGCTAATTTTCCCCCTCCAGCTTTCTAGTCAGCTCCCTTGAGGTAGTGGAAGGCTGCTCTAAGTTCTTCCCAGAGCGTTCTATTCCCCAGGTTGAACATTCCCAACTTTCTCATCCTTTCTTCATAGGAAAGGTGCTTCAGCCCCCTGATCACCTTTGTGACCTTGCTCTGCACCTGATCCAACAGGTCCATGTCCTTCCTGTGCTGGGGACCCCAGAGCTGGATGCAGTACTCCATGAGGAAAACTAAGTAAGCAGAGCATTACATTATTGAGTATGACCCCAGCTCTAAACCCTGAAGAGGGTCCACATGTGGTACACATATTTGGTACACATATTTGGACAGAGATATATCTTATACATGTGTGTTAGCATATATGCTAACATACACCAGCAAGCGTGTGCATGTGTGATGCATTGAGGTCAATTTCTAAAATAAAATCTGTAAATATTTTTGAGATCTGGCTTTGAAATTTCATGTTTATGAAAAATAAACTACATATTGTCTTATCATTAAGAAGTAAATGCTTTGACAAAGTTTTTAATGAATCCCATTTGATCAGAATAGTGCACCCATAATTGACTTCTAATGAACTATCAGAAAGGGAGTAACTGTCCTGACAAAAAAGCTTGTCCTGATTTTTTTTTTGTTCTGTTTTTAAAGATACTTCTGAAATTCTACCCCCAAATGTCTCATTGCCTAGACAAGAGACACAAGGTGTATTTGGCTATGAATTACTTATTTGAAACAGCTTACTTATTGTATGGGTCTCTGATGAAACTCAACATTCTGTTTCTGACTGGAAACCTCTGTTTTGTGGGTGAGAAAAAAACCTGAAAAACTTTAATATGCCTCTTAAAGAAAAGATTCTCTCTGGCTAAACTACCATTCAATGCATTGTAACAAAAGAGGTAACAAAAGAACTTGTACATTAATGGATTTATAGACCTTTTCAGGATCATAAAGATGAAGCGAAATCTCTTGACTGCTTTACATATATTTCTCATTGCCCTTCATGAGCAAAGTTATTGTGAGATAGTTTAAACACTCTTGACCACATTTGTGGTTTTGATCTTTTTATAGGGTATTGATATCTCCCAAAAGTTTAAAAAACATTTAGAAATCACAATCAATTTCCTGAATAAGTTAACTTCATTTTTAAAATTTATCAGTGATGAAGAATGAGACACAAAAAAAGTTATTTGAAAGGGAATTGGCAATAATATGCATCTGTTTTCAAAATAAATAATAGAATGAGTTTAAAATCACAGAATCACAAATTTTTTCATAGGGGATAAACAGAAAAGAAAGCATGTTTTTTATGACAAAAAATAGAAAAGGTTGCTGTGATTTTAATGAATAAAACATTAGTTTTATTCAGTGATTTACAACAAAAAGGAGAGTTATAGTGTTATTCTCTAAAGTAAATTTCCATTAAACTCTTGTTTTGAAGATGTAAAAGCCAAAAGTTCAGCAGGAAGTTGAACCAGTCAGTCTCTCCTACCTTTCTCCATTGTCATCCAGGAGAGGAATTGCAGGACCAGCCATCACCCCACATCATACATTAAACTTAGTTATTTCAGTGGCCATTGGCACAGTACTCCTCCATCACCAAGCCAGACTGATAGACATGCACAAAAGGGGTTACAAGTCACCCGTGGGATGCAGTGCCTGTTGAGACACCGCCCCCTCTCCAGTTCCCATCAACAATCACAGGGCAACCAGGCTTCTAGCTTTGACCTCCTCATGAAGTGCCTGAAGATGAGAGTGAGGAATACAGGGTGAGGACAACAGCGCCTCAGGAACTCCAAAAAACATGTTTTTATTTCTCCCCACAAAAGTACCAACTTTTGTTTTGCACAAAAACCACACTGAGAAGCTAAAACTGCTTTAAAATGCATGAGTAATTAACCATGCTACATGTGTTCTCAGGACACAAGCAGAGCATTCTTGAATTATTCTGTTGACACCTAATGGGGCATTTTATATATAGAAGCAGAAAATTATTCATCTAAGTCAAAATAAGAAGAGTACAGGTTACTTTTTTATCCTCCCAAATGCCTTTATCTGTGCACTTAACTTTATGACATAACCTGTGTGCACTCCCATTACTTGATAAATGGAGAGGTTTTTAGAGGTCCGAAGAGGACTCCTGTTGACTTTCAATGTAAATTGGGCACTTTTTATTATCTCCCACCAGATCTATAAATGTTCTCACTTGTTCTGTACTTTAAAAAATACAGGGTTCCCCAGGCATTGGGTCATTAACTTAAGTGTCCTCTTTTCTTGCCCTAGATAAGGGGTCATGGTTAGTTAATGTGGATATTTTTAAGAAATATCATTAAACATTCATCATGACTTATTAAAAGGAGACAGAAGCAAAATAATATTTCAGATTCAAAAAATGTCCAATTTTCAACATGTGCAAGAATGACTAAACTAAGCTTTTAAAAGTTTTTTTAAAATGGTTAAATTTACTTTTTAGAAGTCTGTGATTCTTATTTTCATTATTACTCTACATTTCAAGACTCCTTCCTCCACAGCCTGGCAGGCACAAATTATTTGCAGTCTCAGGCCCTCCCCTCCCAAGTAAGCAGAGGACAACAAAGTTCTGCAGTGATTTGGCCTTTTCCAAGTAAAATATTGAACTTTGAAATTATTTCATATCAAGCAATTTGCAGCTGCATGATCTGTTAGAATAATGTAGAACTGATAATTCATGAGCATTTAAAGTTTCTACTTCCAACAAATTAAAGGCTGTAGTTAATTTACATATGTCTTTTCTGCATCGTCTATCCCACCCCCACCTTTTTTATTTTTTCTTTCTTCCTGTGGACCAGCAGTCAAATGCTCAACCAATTAGCAAGTATTGAAAACTGGATGATTTTCTGCTCTTAAAATTCAGCTGTTCCCCACAGCAAGGCAGAGGACAGGTGCCTTTACTTTGTTAGATTACTGCATATGGTGCCCTGTCACTTTCCATGTTTCAATTCATGGTGCAGTTCTAAAAAAGAAATCATTAGGAACAAACAATCTAACAGAATTCAAGAGTTTAGCAAGTGCTGCCTTCTAGTTAAAATTTATTATTGTAATTGCTCAGTTAATAATGTCTCTGCAACTTGTAAAGCTAAAGGTTCTGCATACAAAACCAAGACTCAAGAGAATCTACATTGAAATATTGCTGAATCTTGTTTTACAGATACCATTCTGGTGAAAGTCTGAATCTTATCTATTTTAATAAAACAGAGTCCATATTTGCTTAAGAAAAAGAATAGTATGAGTCATAAAGCCATTTTCCATACCAAGCACAAGTGTATCAGAATAGGGAATCTGATGATAAGAGCACACAGTTCAATGTGCTCTCAGATGTCATATAAGATATAACACTGATTAGCGTAATGAAAGTCTGGTTTGTTCTGCAACAAAGGAGCACCCTAGGAGGTGATTTAACTTGCCAGCATTATCTGTTGCATTATTCCCAAACAGTATATAAACTGCTAAGTAGACTAGTTTATTAAGTAATTTTAAAAGCCCTTGCCAATGTAAAGCTGTAAATTGGAAACAGAATTGTAAATATTTAGTATGCATTTGACTAGTGCAAAAGAGTAATGGAATAAATAAAGAGTATTTGATTACTGAAATTATGGCACTGGGGCCAGTCTGGGCATTTGTACAATATTTAACCTGGAGTTCTACTCCTCTTTTGCCTACAATAAATTCAGTTTCTCCAAGATATTTTTCTTCCTTGTTTTTTTTCTTTTTCTTTTCCCTCTCATTATTAATCTCTTCCAAAAACCCCTAGATATCAGGTTTTATTTTGGACCTAGTCAAACTATATTACAGTGTAAATGTAGCACTTCTCTTCTGTTTGCATATGATTAACTAATAAGTTCTGATTTCTGTGGATATTTTTGACAAGTAAACATCTTCCAAGTAGTTTATTAATATAAAATTTTGTGATAGTCCATGAAATGTCAACTTTGACAGTTCGCTATTGACTGCTTTTGGTCATACGAATTTGTTTTTCTCCTATCTTGGAATTTTTAAATATTTGAAAGTAGGATGATGTGTACGGACAAATTAAACCACAAACATTCAAGCACATCATCTACTGAGCTTCTTATTAGGTTAATGTTTGCTCCAGACTTCTTTACAACTTGGAATCTTCGAAATTTTGATAATTCTTGGACAATGTATAAAAACTACCCACAACATTATTCTTTGAGAAAATATTTGTTTAGCTCTTACCTTAATTTGATTAGTCCTTTCCTACACAAATTGTCGGCTTTTGGTGTCTTAATATTTCTCTGAATATTTCTATCAATATTATGTAGGCAGAAGATCTGCCATAAACTGCCAGGTTTTAAGGAAGGGAAGATTTGTCTTAGGATGGGATATGACTTTGGGTTAAATTAGGCATTGGTCCAACTCACATAATTTCAGCCACTCTGATGAGGCACGCTGATTCAGACACTGATGGTGCATGCTCCATGCTCTGCTGGCAGGAGGCAAAACCAAATTTTGCTGACCCAAGGAGATGGACAATTTGGGGTTTTTTTCCACTCATTATCAATCAAAGTCACTATTTCTCCAACCAGCCCATCCTCGCCCCATCCCAAATATGTGAACTGCTCCCTTAAGGGTAGGAGCCTTTCTGTCACAGTCTTATTAAGCGAGCTGTATGTGCACCTGTCTGAGCCACCCTGTGCAGGTGTTTCATCTTCCTCTCTCTACATACATTGGATCAAATCAATACTCACTGAAGACCACCATGGCTGCTAGCTTCAAGTTTAGGTCTCTTCCCTATAGAAATGAAAGCATAAACAAAAGATAAGGTGAATGATTTTGATTTATCCCAGAATTTTGAAGGTCAGAAGAATATACTGTTGCATAGGCAACTGCAGACAGACTGTTCAAATAAAACCAGCCATCTCCCAAAAACACCCCCAAAACTGCAGAAAACTAAACCAAACCAAACAACAACAATAAAACCCAACAAGCAAAAAATTACAATTATTTTGTTGGGATTTTTTAGCATGAGATGGTACTTCAATGAGGAATTTTATCTCCAAGGATGTAGTCTGGTTTTCTAGGCCTGAGGTTTTCGAGTTTCTGAAATTCAGTTTCTTTGTGGTGTTTANAAGATGGTACTTCAATAAGGAATTTTATCTCCAAGTAGTTGATCAATGTCTCTCCAGTTGATGATGGAAGTCCATTTTAAGGGTCCTTAGCCATAACACAAGAGACTTCTCAAACTGTTAGATCAACTTGATTTTTATAAGCAAGCTGAGCTGTGATCCTGTGTGACCACTCCAAGGAATGCATGATCTATTTCTACTGATTAACTTAAACTATAACCAAACTATTTCAATTTTCTGTGTGCAAAAGATTGTTCTATGTGTCTATGTCTGCAAGTACACAAGCAGTTTCTGCAAAGTATTGACAAGCATCTTTCTTTCCTGTGAACTATCTGGGTAATTCTACAGCAGGAACTGCCCAGGGAAGTCTCTGCAACAGCCAGGTCCTCCACCTAGGATGTTAATCGGCATGTTTAAGTGTATAAATCACACCTGTGAATNAAGTAGTTGGTCAATGTCTGTCTAGGTGATGATGGAAGTCCATTTTAAGGGTCCTTAGCCATAACACAAGAGACTTCTCAAACTGTTAGATCAACTAGATTTTTATAAGCAAGCTGAGCTGTGATCCTGTGTGACCACTCCAAGGAATGCGTGATCCATTTCTACTGATTAACTTAAACTATAACCAAACTATTTCAATTTTCTGTGTGCAAAAGATTGTTCTATGTGTCTATGTCTGCAAGTACACAAGCAGTTTCTGCAAAGTATTGACAAGCATCTTTCTTTCCTGTGAACTATCTGGGTAATTCTACAGCAGGAACTGCCCAGGGAAGTCTCTGCAACAGCCAGGTCCTCCACCTAGGACGTTAATCAGCATGTTTAAGTGTATAAACCACACCTGTGAATTGGCTGTGGCCACCAGGAGATGCCTAGGGGAATCTACAAAACTGTTAAAAACTCCCGCTTCAAGTGCCTTCTGAAACCATAGCTCCTCAGGAAGTCAATCAGAAATGACAGGTGACCCTGTCTCAAGTGAGCCAGTTGTTTCATTGGTGTGGAGAACAGCCAGCAAACACCTGGCCCACCCAAGGAAGTGATGAGAATATGCACTGCAGAGGCACCTGAGCACAGTCCTGGCACAAAACTGCAGATGTACCTTCAACTTTCACTATGTTATCATTAAAACAAACTCCATAGGCATCTCCACAATATGTTTGGGGATTTGGGGCTCAGGTTCAGTTTTACTCCCTGTATGACTGTTGTACTTTATTTAGAAGTTTTAATCCTTTGAGAATAAATGTCTATACTTAGATGGGATGAACCAGTTTCTATGTGACCTTTGACATAATGTCTTTAAGCTATGAACAGAAGAATACTGGAAACGAAGCAATTTCTTTTTGCTCTGAAAGTTTGCAGTTCTACCCTTTTTCTCCATTTCTAGACATCTTCTCATTTCCTCTTGTTGAGACCAGGAGGGTAGAAAAATTCTGCATAAAACACAAGTGTGAAGTCAGCTGTTGGCTACAATTTAGAAAAGAGTGAAGGAAGTGAATAATTCAAGATGTATCATTCTCATAGAACTTTGAAGAGCTCTAGACACTGAGTATTTCCTGCTGAAGTGCACTGGCTCTTTGGAAACTCAGGGTATCTATGGACATGCCAGTTCAGAAAATGCAAATAAAAAACTGTATTAGGTACTTCTCTGAAGTTTTTATATGCTAGTTGCTTTTTTCCCCAGCCTTATTTCAGTATGCTCTCATTTAGATTTCTCTTTTTCTTAATCTTTATAGGAGCTTTCTGACATAAGAAGGTATTTCTCAGTTTATTTCTATCTACATTGATATTTTTTTGTTGTTTTGCATTTTGACACATAGCTCCAGATAAATACTCATGATCAAAGTCAAAGTATCTTGTAGACCAACTCCCAGTAGTTGATACAGAGATAATTTCAATTAATTATAAATAATATCAAATTGGAAATTGAATTTTGAAGGTTTCCAAGAGAAATCTTCTAATTTCATATGAAAATCTGTTTTAACATTTGGGACACTTCTATTTAACTTAGCTAATCCAAATACAGTAAGTCAAATAACTGGTGTTTTTTTTTTCCTTTCCAAAATAAAGAGAAATTTCTTACAATGAGACGTATTTATTACACTTTGGATGACCATATAATAGGCTAACCTGTAGACTTCTAAAAATATGTCCCCATGATATAACAAGAATATGTTTAAATTGATATTTAAAATTCTTTGCAGTGATACCATGAACTATAAATAATAATGTGTTTTGCAACAGACTAAATAATGAGTCACAAAATGTTATCTCCTCCCAAGCAAGTTTTAAGAAAAAAAAAGTAGAGTATGCAAGACAAGCTGGAGTTTAGTGCTCATCAAAAAAAATCCTCCCGTTGTTTGAAGGTACACACCAATGATAGCATATTTCTGAGGCAGAAGATGGAAAGTTCAACATTTTGACTTGCTTGGTAACTTTAAAAAGAGCAATGGGAAGCGGCTGTACCATTTCCGTCCTCTGAAGTTAGTATTTTAAATTTAGATGTGAAGCATTTCAATATTTACTGAGCTTGCCTGGAAACGTCTTCCAGTTGAGAAACATGTAACAGACTCCATTGTGAAATATGTAATAGATTAGAATTAGAGACTTTCACTCAAGATATGGAAGTCGTGTGTTTGAAAGCTTGGTGTAAGGCTAGGCAGAAGAAAAATATGCACAACACATCACTTGTTCATGAGAAAGGCAACAGTGCCCCACTCAAGGACTTTCCAACGTAAAAGTGAGCCAACTTAGACATCCACCAGGAAGCAGAAAATACTGTCTGCATATAGGCTCTTCAGTGCTTGTGCCCTACAGAACAGTCTTGCACCAGGTACCTGAAGCCCCTGCCGTGGCTACAGAAAGGTGCTAACACATCTGGATGTGATCCAGGATGCCTACTGAAAAACAAGACATTTGCTTTACAAATCCAGTCTCTCTACAGAGTTCAGGTACTTTATGAGGGTTACTGAAAGGTGAACTCCTCCCTGTGGGATTCAATGTCCAGATACTTTCCTTGGCAAATATATCCAGCCCACACTTTTGCTCTGCTAAAGGGCACAGGTATAATTGTGTACAGGAGGAGCAGAGGTAAAGAAATAGACATTATCAAACATTTTGTGTTGTGTCTGTTAGGTCAAGATTCTACTGAATGGGATAGAAGGAAGAGACAAAATATTCCTAACTACTGTTGAAATAAATTATCTAGGAATGATAAGAGTTAAAGATGTGAATTAAAAGCCCTATTCAAAAGAATTGCTTCTTTGTTTTCCAGGGTGTAGTTAGTGAAGGACAAAGTATCAGTTCTTGAGTGAGGAAAAAATACTGTCGACTGGAGTGCTCTGGGCAGACATTTGTACCTATGTATTAAAGTTACAAATTGCACTTACCTCTGTCTTCATGAAACACTGTGACTCTTAACATGGACTCCCCACTGCCTCATACTCTGGTTAATTTATTAATTTAATAAATTTTATTAATTTAATAATTTAAGGATTATTTTAAAAATATTCCTGAAAATATTGGGAGCAATAGTTGCAAGATTTTAAAATGTGTTCATACAGAATTAGCTAGGCATTGGATATTTTCAAGATAGTGTCAATGTAGTTCCACTTTACAGTTCTGTCCTTCAAACAGTACCCCAAATGTCTTTGTATAACCACACAAAACATCAAAATTATTACAGCATTTATAACAATAAACAGCTACATAAAAATCACCACTTGGCTGCATTTTGAGTCTGGAACAATCATCAAATGTAACAGCTGCATGGTGTGCAGAATAAAGCACATATAGTATATACTGATATAAATCACTTTCAGCTAACTTTTTATGATTTGCCTCTAAACAGTGTTTGTGTCTGAATTTGTAATTCGTGTACTGAACAGATGGAATAAGCTGAAATACTGAAGTACCCATAAATTGATTCATGCCACCTTGTGATTGCACAATAGAATATAATTTGCTCACCAGAGCTTTGTCTTCGTGGGTATTGTCCCTCTTGATAAGAGGAGAGAGGTAAAGGGAGGAATTTTTTATAGCCCTGATCTCTATTAAGGGGCAAGTTCAAGGAAGCAGCTGCTTCATTGATACACTTTAAATGACAGTGTTTGATAATCATAATGTCAAGCACTCAGAAAAAATCCTAATTTAAATGTTTCCCAGAAAGATTCAAAAAGTTTTGACAGCTGATCATTTTGAACATTCTTACACAAATGAATATATCCATGACTTTTGTTCAGTTTCTCAGCAACAACTACAGACCCCTTCAGTGCCTCTAGATGATATTTGAAAGAGGAACATATTTAGTCAGTACAGAGAGGCTGAGGTCCACTGTGACCAATATTACAAAACATATCACTGCTTAAATTGGTGACAAGAACTTGACATTCCCATCACTCTGTGTCCAGGTGAAAGCACAGATGTGACTCTTTCTCTGTTCTTGGCTACAACGCTGAAAAAGACATTTGCTGTTGGCACTCTACATTTCAGTCTTCCAGTCTGTAAAATATGGATAATAAATTATACTTTTCCCAATAGCCATGAGGCCTCGTTCACTACCACCTGAGTGGATGCCATGGTCTGTAGAATATCCAGTAGAAACTACCAAAAATTAGAATTTGCTGTCCATAGCAGTTAGATAATCAACAAGAAAAATGATCAATTTCCTCATTCTGTATTGCTTAAAACCCTGTAGTGAGCCAAGATAAGTTACAAATTCATCCTGCAAGCTGCTTTTTGTGGTTGCATCTTGTGTCCAAACATTTGTGCAAGTCAGCTGGCTACAGCAGCTATGTTACTTAGAAAGATGACTGTCCTGAATAAAGGCAATGTAATGTTTTCTTACTTGAGACACCACTAAAATTCGTATTCACTAAGTTCTGTGACTCCCTAATTTCCAACGGAAAAGAGCTTATAGTCCTCCTGGAGAGTACTATTACAGTTATGGATGCAGGCTTTGAGTCAGGGTTCAGGGTGCTTGCATATAGAACTCAGTCCTGTATTCTTAGGTATACATAAATTTGGACTAAAAACATATAAAACCATATATATTTAATATAATGAAAAATCAACAATTAGGTGTGACATTTCAAACCTTTCCCTGAATTAGTGAAAATTGAGACCCTGGAAAAAGATCTGCAGTAAGACAAAAAGTTACATCTGCCACTCAAGTTTTTATCTTGGAAATGTTTTGGTCTTGAGTTTTTGTTTTTTCTTAATAAAAATTACCACAGGTCAGCTTCTAATCCCATTCAAAGAATGAAAAATACTGGATGGACTAGAAGAATTTGAAGATTTTTCCCACTAGCTTTGTTCTGTCTCATATTCCAGGTTCTCAAGAGGGTTGAAAACATGACTGACAGAATAGTTTAGCTGAAAAGGGAGCACAATTTCTACATGCTGCTGTGCTACCCCAGCCAACAACAAAGTACTACACAGCCTTTCATTCAGTTCTGCCCCCCCAGTTGGGTGGGGCTGAGAATTAGAAGCATAAAAATAAGCAAACATGAAGTTGAACTATGAAGAAATTAATAATTGAAATATAAACTATAATAAGATGCAAAATAAAATGAAATAAAACAAAAGCACTCAGGGGGGAGGCAAAAGAGGAAAGAAGAGGACAGTGGAGAGATAGAGTATGAACTAGCCCTTTTTCTCAGTCTTGATGCAGATACATAGAATAACAGAAGATTCACAGCAGAAAGCAGGACCACTTAGCACATTATAAAGAAAAATTGTTTTTTGAAGAAAAATATCATAACAGATGGCAAACTGTGTGTGCTATAGTTTGTTCAAAAGTAATAAAAAAGTAATTATTTCATCTAGGATGAAATAGCATAAAACAAGAAAAGAGGCAACATCTATTAGCAGAAAAGGATAATTAAAATGAGTAGAAAGATCAACTAAACTGAAAATCAATACAATTGGAATTAAATCCAACACAATAATTATAGGAACTGACCTCTCATCAAGGAAACTGGAATATACTCTAAGTACTCTATATACCTCCACATTATTCTTTATTCTTCCACATGAAATACAGGATACATAGGAAGATAGGTTTAAAATACAGTACAGCAATTTAGATAGCAAAGATTTTTTTTCCAAGATGTATAAAACAATGCAAATTGAAGGTCTATTTAAAACTGTTGGCCATTATTACTTCAATAAATAATAAATCAACAATTTGACAACAACTTCAGTTTGCACAAAGCTAATGCACAATTCATGGACCAGCTGATGCATGACTGTGCTTGAATTTTGAGAGATACATTTACATGTCAAAGATTATACTCTGCAGCTGAAAAGAAGGAAATGCAGAAGTTATGTAAAACTTTAGAAGGATTCAGAAAAGCACTGATCCAGAGAGAGATTAGAACACTTAGGAAAAAATAAGTTCAAAGGACTATATCTCACTTTTCAGCCTTTTACCAAAAGGGAAGAGAAACACCATCTTTGTGAGTAGGCTCCTCCACATTTTTGCACTCAGAAGTTGTGACAACTTTCCCCTCTGGATCATGACAATGGTCGCTGACAACATCAGCTCAATGCCTTGGATGCATTTGTTTGGTAGGGCTGCGACCGTGACATTTGCATCCCTCTACAGGGACCAAGGCCTGGTGGATCACAGAGCCCCAGCCCTGCTCTAGTCTCATCTCTGCTGGACTTTTGAAGAAGAGTAGGCACTGTATAAAGACACTGAGAGTCTGCTAAAACTTAATTTTAAGGAGTGATTTATTATTATTTATTATTTTTGTTTTTGTATGAAGTACTATATAAACCGCACAGGACATTGAAAAAAGGAATCTTTCACTTTGGCCTATTTAGTCACCACTCAATGTTGGCAGTTTTTTGGTTTTTGTTTTTCCCTAGTGTTATGACTCAAGGAGTAATTTTTAAAGAAGTAATATGTAAAAGAGAAAAGGGACGTGCAAAACAAATTAGGGATATTTATTGTATTTTTAGATGGTACAATGAAAGTCTTTACACTTATAAAGGACATAAAAGAGAAATATTGAAAACTCCCTCTTAAAAAATACTTTTATTGTTAGCAATTTTTCAATAGATGGGACTGGATCGGGAAATGCAGGTTTTAATCTGAATCTCTTTATACATTTTTAACAGTGAGTCATAATATAATCATTAAGAAAAGGAAAACCTTTTCTTTTTTGAAACTCATGGGCCTTTGCTTCCTCCAAGTCTGTATTTAAAAACCTGACATACTAACTATGAATAAAATCATAAAATCATAGAATCATTTACATAGGAAAAAAACCTTAAGAATGTTGAGTCCAATTGTTAACCCACTACTTCTAAGTGTACCTCTTAACCCTGTCACTTAAATATCTCTGGGGATGGTTTCTTCACCATTTCCCTGCAGTCTGCATTAATGCCTAACACTTTTCACTAAAAAGTGTTTCCTAGTCTCCAGTCTAAACCTCCCATTGTTCAATGTGAGGCTATTTCCACTGGTCCATTTGTTACCTGGGAGGAGAGGCTGACCCCCACCTGGCTACAGCCTCCTTTCAGGAAGTTGTAGAAAGTGATAATGTCCTCTCTGATCATCCTTTTCTAGAGGTGAAACAACCCCAGCTTCTTCAGCTGTTCATCACAAGACTTGTGCTCCAGCCCTTCACCAGCTCTGTTGTTCTTCTCAGGACATGCTCCAGAGCCTTGATGACTTTTCTGCAGAGAGGGGCTAAAAAGCGAACACAGATTTTGAGTTTCAGCCTCACCAGTGCTGAGCACAGGGGAACAATCACTATCCTCGTCCTAATGGCCACACTATTTTTGATACAACCTGGAATGCAATTGGCCTTCTTGGCCACAAGGGAACACCCTGGTTTATGTTCAGACAGTTTCCAACAGACACCCAAAGGTCCTTTTCCAAAGGGCTGATTTCCAGACACTGTCCCCAGCATGTACCACTGCACCAGGTTGTTGTGATCAAAGGGCAGGATCTGACACTTGGCCTTGTTGAATCTCATTCAACTGGCCTCAGCTGTTGATCCATCCTGTAGAGCCTTCTTACCCTCCAGCAGATCAACACTCACACCCAGTGTGGTGTCTGCAAACTTACTGAGGGTGCACTTGATCCAGTCATCCAGATGTTTGCCAAAGATACTAAACAAGGCTGGACCCAATACTGAGCCCTAGAGAACACCACTACTGATGAGCAATCAGGTGAATGTCTCACCACCACTCTCTGTCCATCCAGACAGTTTTTAACCCAGAAAACAGTGAACATGTCCAACCCCTAAGCAGACAGTGTCTCCAGGAGAATGCTGTGGGAAAGAATGTCAAAGGCAGTACTGAAATCCAAATAGACATCCACCACCCTTTCCTCATCCACTGAGCAGATTACCTTGTTATAGAAGGAGATCATGTTGGTCAAACAGGACCTCTCTTTCAGGCCCATGCTGGCTGGGTTGGATCCTTTTGTCCTGTATGGGCTGCATTGTGGCACTCAAGATGATTTGCTCTCTGACTTTCCCTGGCACTGAGGTCAGATTGACAAGGCGTGTAGTTCCCTGGATCCTCCTGCTGACCCTTCTTGTAGATGGGTGCCCCATTGGCTAGCCTTCCATCATCTGGGACCTCCCGGGCTAGCCAGGACTGCTGGTAAATGATTGAAAGTGGATCAGTGAGCACTTCCATCACTTCCCTCAGTACCCTTGAGTGAATCCCATCCAGTCCCTTTAGGCTAGTGTGTGTACAAGAAGTGTAACAGGTCTCAAACCACTTTCCCTTGGGTTATGGCAGCTTCATTTGCTCCCTGTCCTTGCCTTCCAACTCAGGATATTGAATACTCTGATAATTGGTCTTATTATTACAGACTGAGGTAAAGAAAGTATTAAGTACCTCAGCCTATTCCTTAGTCTTGGTTACTATATTTCCCCTGGCATCCAGTAGAAGATGTAGATTCTCTTTATGACTCAGTTTGTTCCTGATAAATTTACAAAATTTTATAGTGTCTTTTACTGCAGTATCAGGATTAAGTTCTAGTTGAGCTTTGACCGTTCTAACTTTCTCCCTGAGTAACCTCATGATTATAGCCCTCCTGAGCTGCCTGCCCCTTCCTTACTTCTTTCTGCTTTTCACCTCAAGTCCCAGCTCTTTGTTCAGCCAGGCCAGTCTTCCTCTACAGTTAATCTTTCAGCACATGGGGACAACCTGCATGAGCAACCTTTAAGGCATGTCTTGTACCTTTTTGAGGCATACCTAGTGTTCCTAGACTCTTTTGCTCTTTGGGCTGCCTCCCAAGGTACTCTGAACCAGCCTTCTAGAAAAGCCAAAGTCTGCCACACTGAAATCCAGTGTGGCAATTCTGCTGATCCCCCTCCTTACTTCTTCATGAACTAAAATCTCTACCATTTAGCGATGGTGTATTTTTTAGTTTATTTCTTTTTAGGGTAAGGAAACAAAAGGCACACGCTGTCTGACACATCAGAAAACAGGGAAAACAAGAGATTCTAAGGACTAAAATGGTAATGTCCTCAGTAATATGCTGTATAAGTACACACAGAACAGGGGAAAAAGACAGCAGTCCTTGAGGTACATGATTTAACCTGATCAGCTCTAAATGTTACTCACTCAGCTACAACTTCTGTATAGATATGGTTGACAAAAGCTACTGTTTTCAACAGGATCAGTGAAAAAGTAGTAGATCAAACCTGGGCTAACAAGTGGTTACCTGGGAATCAATTGGTTTAGATGCAACTTAGTGCTCCTGTTAAGGAGGAAATTCAGTCAGGGTCATCCCAAAGTGGTAATTGTCCACTTACGCTGTCTTCTGCTCCACTCTTTCCTCTATCAAAACAGCTTCAGCTTAAGAAGTCTGCTATTGTAAACTCTTTGTGAGTAACAAATGGTCTTGATTTTGTTGAGTTGCTGTTGTGCATCATTGAGGAAGTGTTCTGATAATTCTCAGCTCTGAATATTTTCAGTATCAAGAAAATAGCTGGAATTTGAAAAGACTTTTGTCACCAAATATATATAACCTATACAGTCAGAGACAGTTTCTTGATGAGAATCAAAGTTCTGATTTTCGTCACAATTACCTGCATCTTAGTTATAGGGTTATTTGGCATTCACAGGGTAATGAGTTAACAATTTCTCGTAACTAACTCACATTACTATGCAGAAGGCATAATTTGATTGACACTGCCAAAACTTGTGTTTTACAGCTGCAGTTAATCTGTTCTGTGCTGCACCTACATCAAACAATATCTTTAATGGCTAGTAAATTATAAATGTTGAAAAAAGAAACATGAAGGCAGAGCAGAAAATGCAGTTAAAAAGAACACTACATTGGTAAACAGAAGTAGATAACAGCATGCTAACTACTTTTCCAGACAGAAGGTTTCAGGGATCTGACAAAGGCATGGCATTGGTATCCATTTGTATATGTTGAAGATTTGTTTCTTCTGCATTGAATATTCATTTTTTTCCTAAATTATCACTGTTTCAAAGCAATAACAAAAGCCTTTTAACATTTTTTAAAATAATAGAAGGAACCATCAATTTGTCTTGTGAGAGCAAGGAGATGAATTAATTTAGAAAAGTTTTTCAGGGCAAAACCCAAGAATTTACATGCATAAGTCATATTGAATATTATAGTTTTAGTAGGTTAATAGGACTGTAATTTTGGTTTGCTTTCTAGGCTGTTATCAGTGGAAAATAGTAAAAAAGTTGTACTGCTCAGAAAATAAACAAGAACAATTTCAGAAGATTAAGAAGAAAAGTAAGTGTTAAAGTTTTATTGAGAGTTTGGCTTGAGATTTTTGGAGATGGATGGATTACAAATTCAGCTCTTCTAAACTAAGTAATTAAAAATGCACTATTTCTTACCACCCTACAATTTTATTCTCACAGCCATGCTACAGTTGCCAGCAGCATATATTCGTTTTTACTTTTTTATTTTTTTTTAACCACTACAATATTTCTTGGTGATTCCATGTCCTAATGTATGCCAGGATAAATGTCCAGGTTCTTGAATGGTTGAACAGAGACAGCAGAACAGTTTATATGATCTTCATATAAATCTAGGAATTTGTTCAGTGTGTGCCAGGGAAGACACTCCTATTTATGGCACTTTGATGCCATATAGGGACCTTATCAGAGTTGCTCAGAGTTACTTCACAAGGCAAAGAAAAACAAGTTCAGTTGTTTTTTACATCGATGTTCTATATGTTCTGCAGGATGGCAGGGAAACGGTGTAGTCTATACAGCACAACTACTTTCATCTTAGTTTGGTTTGGGATCAGGCTATCCCAGGCTATCAGGCTATATGTTAAAATGCTATTAGAAAGAAGGAAAAGCCTTAATCTCTATGCCTGTAAACACAACACTGCAACTGCAAGTTGCCTAAAAATAACCAAAACACTGCACATGTGGATGGTTACCTTGCACTCATCTCTGTAACAGCCAGAGAGATTCTGAGTTATTAAGGAAAAAAAGATTCCTAGGTATGCAGCAATATTTTAAATTGTCTGTTGCACTAGAAACATTACACATAGTAACAATTATTCTAAGACTTAAATAGTTTCTTAAGAGATTTAATTTACCTAAATGAGCAACTTAACAAAGACAAATTATTGTATTTCAATTTTTTCATGTCATTCCTAACAGGTCACTTCTTATTTTAAGGGAACACCTCCAGAAAAGTTCAATATAACAAGTCATTTTTTCAGTGTTCAATTAGGACGTCTTCTTCTCTTACTTTCAGCAATTATTATTTGATCATGTAAGACACTTCTTGCCCCTGAAGCAATAGGTACTTGGATTATTTTGAAGCATAAATAAGTGCTTATAATACCACAAAAATAATTTTCCTAATGTTATGTTCCGTGATTCAAGATCTCACATCTTGAGGAATCATGTAATTTATCCAAATCTGCCAGTTTGCAAAGCCTGTTAAAGAAATAAGTGAAGAGTTAATTTTCTTCAGTCATCTGGAGTTTACTAAACATTAATTTTTTAAAGTTATTTTGATAAAGCTCTATGTGACAGTAGTCCTTGCAATATGTCCATAATACCCTTCAGGAAGGCATTGTTGAAGCAGAATACATTCACTATTTCTTCTTAATCCATGGGGTTCAAATAGTATAATCATCAGCAGAAGAAAAAATGAAGGCTTTTTATCTTTAAAAACTAAATAACTAATATGTTTATGTGTCTTCTTTCCTATTAATATTATTCTTTGGTAATGTACAATATTTTCAGCAAATACAGTATACTCTCTCCATTTCTTTTCCAATGAAGAAGCAAAACAAATCCCAGAAACACATTATTGCCATTAAGTTAATATTTTTTCTATGTCTCTAGCATGATTTACTTTTATTTAGATTAATTTTATCAGGGAATTTATCTAAAGATTAAAATTGCATTCAAATAAAAAAACATAATTTTACATAGAAGTAAGAGCAGTAGGTTTATTCTACAGTTAACTAGCAATAAGGTAAAAAATGCAGTGCAATAATATTACTAGGGGCATGGCGTTAAAAACCATTAAGGTCTATCTAGATTTAATGAAGTGAAAAAAGTGATTCTGGTATTGGTCTAGCACCCATAAAGAGACAAAAGGGAAAGCTTTCTTAGCTGCCAAGGCAATAGCCAACTACATAATAAACATGCACTTACTGAATACACATTCCATTTAGAAGAATACTAGGTCCTGGACACATTCAAGAATAGATCTATAAAACCAAGGTAATGTGGTTTCTCACCTAAATTTTACACACAATATTTAGATTAAAGGGCATTCTGTTCACGGATTTAGCATGGGGTAGAACTACAAAGACACAACTATAACCAGTTAATCTTTGTAATACAGCAAATACTACAGTGAAATGACAGACAAATGGTCAGATTCATAGGCGAAGAAATATACACAGACATAGATATATCTATTTCTTATGTAAACACAAAGATGTTTAAAATAAAAATTTATATAAATAAATAAAATAAAATTTATTTGTTTATATTAACAAATAAAACTAGAAAATGAAGTTTGGCAACGAAAACTGCTGACACTGTACATACCCATACGTGCATGTATTTTTATATTTACAAAAATGCAGTTTCTTTTTTCAAAGTTAGTATGGCTTTACAATACCAGCTAAACTAGATTCTACCCCATAAATTAAGTATATGGCAATCATAAGCATACATAATATTTTCGCCATTGATTCCAGAAATATCTTAAGCATGAGTCCTACAAGCATAACACAGGTGTTCTACAGGATGTTTCAAACTAATCCTCACCAATATAAAATCTAAATCTGTTTGTGCAAAGGTGTAATCTGACTTTTACTATGTCCCTCCTATGTGTCTGTATTGTATTTGTGCTTTGCACTCCCCCTCTCAGCTTATGAACTGGTGCATTAAAGATATGAAAATACGGTGTGAAAAGACCTCATGATGTAATCTTTGGTCAGAGAGGAAACCACATTCCTGTCTGATCTTTACATTACACATCAGAATCACCACTGGAGCCAACAGAGCATATTGTAAAGAATATCCACTGCTAGCCAGTCAGTCTGTATGCCTGGTGAGCTTCTTCAGATCTTACCACATTTTTGATGAACAAAATTGGATGCTGCAACTTGAGTTTCTGTCCAGCTTGGCACAGAGTCCCTCCTGACCTAGGACAAAGACTCAGTTGTCAGTTCACACACTACAGACTGTGAAAAGTCACTCACCAAAGAGTATGCATATTACAGCTTTTCTCGCCAAGCCAGTCTGCAAGTAGCAATGGCCACACACAGCACATTGGCACATTGAGATAGAACACATGTAAAAGTTTCCTTACTAGCAGCATAATATAGCATTGAGCAAGTTTCAGAGGTTATACACTTCTTGCAGTAGAATTTATTCTTCTGCTGATTGAAAGGGGCATTGTTAATCAATTTACAGCTCCCGTAATGTTGTCATTAGCAATGAATCCACAGTACAATGACAAGACTGCTGTTCTGCTCTCCTAAGAGGAGATCTAACTTGAAATGAGGGAAGTTAGAAATTAAGGCCCATATCCATTACAGACGTTCTACCTAATTTATGCAGACCTTAGGTCATGTGTGCAGACATTCCACATGAAGATATCTTGTGATTGACTTCTTCTGTTTTCAGGTATTCTACATGTAGTCCTTCTCTGTGGTGATTGACAACAGAACTGATTTCACATGGATGGTGCACTTTCAAACATGTTTAGTAGGTCCTTTTATCTCTACATCCTATGGTCCATTTAAATTTGGCCGACTTCTATAGCAGTCAAAACAGCAAGTGATTTCTGAACCCTCTTGTACCAGCATTAAATTGGCACAGAAATATCTGAGGAAGGGCTGATCTCACAACAATCACTATATATGCAGCAAGTGTTCAAAATATAATCACCATCTGGAGATGGAAGAAGAGAAAGCCTATTAGCTCAGCCAAAATGCTGAAATTTTTTATACCTCATACCTTTTGTAATCTGTTAGGCAAGTTGCAGGAGACAAAATATTTTTTTTTGAACCATTGTAAATGTCAGACTGTGAAGAGTTGGACTTTTAGGCCAGTTCTGGTATTAGTGTTTACTCTCCTGAAAAAAATAGTTACTTTCCCAGAGAAAGTCTATCAAGATTTTAATAATAAGCAAATTGATTTTGTTTGTCCCAGGTATTAATATAATATTTTAACAGTGTTACAATATTAAATCCAAACAAGAAACTATGCATAGCATATCTTTTCAATTGCTCCTGGATTTTACAGTTCAAGACCTTAAAGTAGGTGTATTTTGATACATTTAACCTACATAAACATAGTTTTGCTTCTCTTTTCTCTCATAAGAATATGTAAAAAAAACTACTATATTTCCATTTTTGTAATTTATTACTGGCATGTCATTAAGTTTGTTGTCTGAAGATGCAAAAAGATAGCTAAAGAATTCATTAGACCTCATCAGACCATTAGAAAAGTGTGACTTTTTCCTCCTTGAACATTTTTTTAAATTATTTGTGACTTGTGTTTTCTCTCTAGTGTGCAAAATGGTTTAACTTTCTTTTTGAAATGCATGCTTTTCTGTTTTATCAGCATTCATGCATTTATTTCTGATTCTGTATTGTCTGTCAAAGGTGGAGCATTAAAACATTACCTCTTAAGATAGCATTACAACTCAGGTGAATATTAAAGAGCTTGACTTTTGAAATATTCAATTACTCTCCAATGTTTGTGAGCCAGTAATTTGCCCCAGGGTCATCTGCAATTACACCTGTTACCTAACTATTTTATTTTTCAGCTGACAAATCATCCAATGTTTGCACATGAAGTAATACTACAGAAACTACATTGATTTTCCTTCCATAACATTTTGACTAGAAATAAGGACATACATTGTGTTTGCCTTTCTTTGCTGTACCATCTAGTCCCTTGGGGTTTCTTAGGTAAAGGGAATTTTGAAAGAGAACATTTGTCCTCGCCAGCTGGAGCCAAGAAAGTGTCATAAACCATGCACGTTAAATGACATAATGCTCCATTCTATGTGATCTCTCCAACACATAATACAGACGACATTTGTTTTCCACTATACCACAGTCTGCACATTTTTCTACACACACAGTCTTCCTACTATTCAAACAGTATCAGGAGACAGGTAAAACAGATTGCAAGAGACATCTGATGTGAAACTCAGTGCAGTTCAGCAAACCTCCAGTACCGCTCTAGGTTTTCTGCAAAATGCAAGAACAAGAACTTAAATCTTCAGTAGATAAATCTTTAACACATTAAATTCTCCAGAGTTTAATTTAAATTATTTTTAAAATCACAAAGTTGAAAAAAATAAGGTTTTTCCTTAATGAGGTACTTCTCTCATGCAGCAAGGAAAGGTATATTGCACAACACAGATCAGATCACTAGTCACATGTAAACCAAGATCCATGGAGCTAAAAGGACTGGCACTGGAATACTGTATTTATAAAGAAAAACATTTGAGAGAGCATAGCTATAAGCACACATCTCTGTGAACGGAAATCTTAATAAAACATGTAATTTGGTTAACAAAAATATAAGAAACAGTTGTTTATTCCACCTGCTGGAAATTAACCTCTAAGTGGCCACTTGCCTCCCACTGTCCCTCCAATGAGAAAGGGACAAAAGGCGGAGATTATGGGTTGAGATAATTATTTATTAGAAAAACAGTAATAACATAAAGAAACAAACACTAACAACAACAATATTAATAACAATGGTGTTTAAAAGTGTGTGATTTCATGGAAAAAATGCTCATGCAATTCCAACTGACCCACTGCTATCACATCCAGCAACACAGGGGTTCCTGAGACAGGAGAAAATGGTGGGTGTTACCATAGCCGGTGTTTTATTCCCTCAAGACAATAAAGAACAATGTCAGAAAAATTTCCACTCTCACACCTCTCCTCCAAGCCTGAAACAAGGGAAAACTGTGATGAACAACCCTCCAAGTTGGACTATCTTCATTATTTCACCCCAGCCCCCCACTCTGTGCTCCACTTTGCTCCCAGATAAAAAAAGTAATGAAAATGGTGGTGGCCCCACATCATGTTCCCTTTTTCTTCCACCAGAAGCCATGTACCCCAGCAATGATGTACATGATATAAATAACCTAAACATGCCCACATGGATCCAGGCTCCACATGCCCCTCCTAGCAACTGTGACAAAATTAACTCTGTCCTAGCCAAAACTAGGACAAGAACACAGCATGGTTGCACTTGGATAATATAGTACTTCATCTGACTTACATTCCTTAATAATAGACCCAATGACAATAATTGTTCTTTTTAAATTAATTACCTTACACAGAAATCCACCATAGATACTGCAGAAACTGAAGCAAATATAACAGATACCAAATTAATTGCATTTTCTCTACAATGCACATATTTATGTCTGAAAAGGCACTAATATACATGCTGCTATTATTTCTTGAAATCCGGATCTCTGTGTCTGCAGTTGTCAACAATGCTCTTGCAGACTGAAAGGATAAACTTTGTAGTGCTGCTTAGAGAAACTTACCTAGGTATGGCATTAAAACTTGCTGCTTTCCTAAACATCTCCTCAAATATTCTGACAGATCAATTATTATGATAAAATTTTAACCTGGAATAACACTTCAGAAATTTAATCCAAATTCCATTTTGCTAGAAGTGTCAGGAGACCACAGAGGCCTGCCCCTATTTGCTTACAATCTAAATATAAAATAACACTGATTCATGTAGTTGAGGGGCATTATCACTAAAAAAATATTAGCCAGCAAAACAGCAAACAGAATAACATTTATAGAATAATTATTATTCAATGTTAGCTTAGCATTTTGGACTGGTGTTAAGGACTTCCTGCCATTTCTTTTCTTTCAAATGGAGCTCTTGCTATTACTGCAATTCAGCAACATTTATGAAGTGCATTTTGCCCTTAAACCCAAATTAAACATTAGCATTTTGCAACATTACCCTCTTATATGTTCCAGTATGCAGTGAGCCAAAGTAGGTTCAAGGGATGAGGGAATCCAGCTCATAAAATGTTAATTATTGCTCCTATAAAAATGTTAATTAACTCAACTCTAAAATGCCAACAGAAATATGAGCATCATCTTCATTGTGAACTTGGAAGTACTGGTGGTCTGAAAGTTCCTGCAGAGGAATAGTGGCATTTACCAAACAGAAAATAGATCAGTATTATATCTTATAAAAATAAAGAATACATTTTATGACTTAATACCATATATGTAAAAGAAGTAATTCTCAGAATACTGAGAAAGCAGGCTTTGTCTCACTTCCCCTGAAAAAGTTACTGAGCAGTGAGTGCAGCAACTGCACACACCAGAAAAACATTTTTCCTACCTGAAGCTAATCAATTCAGAGATCTCTCAGCAGCCATTGAAGAACCAACCAGGCATACACGCTCCTGTTAGTTTCCTATTGCTCAGTTAGCCACATTCTCCTTGAGTTTCACTTTTTCTCTTGATATTTATAATGATTTGAACAGTAGCATGATCCATGAGATGCCCAGGCACTCCATTGATTAATCAGTGCAACTCTTTAGTCCATGAACAGTGTGAGAGTTTGGGACAGATGCACTTGAACCTTTGCTGTATTTTTGTTCAGGCTGACTAAGAAGCAGTGAACTTCACACCCTGTGGTGGACCTGTGAGCTGGAAAGCTCCTGTGTTATGTACAAGCGAGTCAAGGTGCCTTGGAAAAATATTTTGTAACCTGGCTTTGAAGCCCCAAAAATGCAAGATAACCACAGTACAGAACTAGAGTGTAGAGCTCAAATAAAGGCATCTAATATGTCTATATTGCTGACTAGCAGCTAACTACTTCACTCTATAAATATCTCCATCAGGATGAGCACAGTTTTGAGCTCTCACTGAAATGCAACACACCAATTACTGTCCTCTTGAGCAGGGACGACTCACAAGGTTTGAGATCCCTTAGTTGAAACTAAGAGTTCTTCCTTTTCGAAGATGGAAAAACACCATTACTCACAGATCTTTGGTAAGTGACTGATAACACTGAATTAATGCTAATGAAACATTTCCATTCCATGTATCTATTCAATATTAATTACTATAAACTTTGTACAGATGTTTTGATAAGATATAAATTATTGTCCAAATCTGTGACTAAGACTGGACCTAACTGAACTTAGACTGTCTAAAGAACTGAGAAAGCAATGGGGTCTGTTTTGAGCATCATAAGGAATGGTTTTCCTTATCCTTTGCATCTCTGGTCTCTGTGTGAAACTCAATTCTAACTCAATGTGCCTTTGAGTGTTTCTTCCATACAGTAATTAATAAGGTGGGCCTTGCTGTGAAACTTAATTGAAGCTTGGTAAAACAGTAATAAACTTTGTTAAATACCACTAAATGTATTGAACTCTGTCAGATGTATTGAACTCAGTCAAATTATTATTTTACCTCAATAAAACATATTGCTGCTTCTTTCATTCATCTGCAAGAAATTGGGATTGTCAAAAGTATGGCAAGAAGTAGCACAGATTGTTTATGGAGTCGTGAAATAAACCTGAGTCTCAGCTTCTCAGAAAGATGGGCTTGTGATAACTGGCGTGATTAGGAAGTTGTGGGAGAACAGCCAAAAGTGGCCAGGGGGCATATAAAGGATGGAAAAGGGAAGGGAACTATTTGTAAAATTCTAGGTGTCTGCTAAGAAGCTGCATATCAGGATAGGAATAATAATAATAGATAGGAACAAGACCTAAAAATAGAAATAGAAGAAAAAAGGACAGCTGAGTTAATACTGTATTTGATAATTGAACAGCTGCTGAAACACTTACAGGAAAAAATGTAGAAAGAATAAAAGTTAGAAGAAAAGGTCAAGATTATGCTTATGGGGGCTCCTTATCAACCTGAGACTGTGCAGATTAGGAAGTTAACAGTATCCCCTGAACTGTGGGATGGGAACATATAGGGTGACATCAATGATAGTAACCAAGGGGAAGATCATTCTTTGTTTTCCAAAGCCAGACCCATCATTAAAACAGAACAGTCTGACAGACCCCAGGGTGCTTTGTGATACACTGTGTGAATCAGTCCAGGATATGTTACTGTTGACAAATTTACAAGAAGTATGGCAAAAAGTTGAAATTGAAACATAGTATTTGTGGCAAGCCTTCTAAACATCACCTACTGAATAATGTTGAGCAGACAAGAAGTAAACAAGATTTGGGGTCCAGGACCTCTCTTAAATATAGGACCTAAACCTGCATATGGGGTGCCATTCTATCATCAGCAGGGTAGCTTACTGAGCTGGGAAAATAAGTGCTATGGAGCGAGGTGTACCCATACTATGTCTTAATGAACTCTCCTACAGTCATCACAAAATTTGCCTATGTACAAGACATACATCAACAAGAATCCAGTGATATTCTATTATCTGCTACAACTGATTATGTGATGCTAAAACTGTTACTTAGAGGAATCCTAGCAGTTCTTAAACCTACTTATTTGCAAAACATCATGAAATTAAAAGAGACTCAGAACACAGTGAGGGACTAGGTGATAATGATCCCCCACAAACAGCTCCCTATCTGGGCAGAATTAATGCATGACATTGCAAACCACTCTTATGAAAGTGGGTGGGACAATCTATCACCTGAAAAACAGACCCAAGACCCTGAGCAGGTGGTCAATGAATCAGGGGTTGTGACCTCCTACTGCAGGAATTACCTTTGTCTAAGTTACTGCTCAGTTCTGCTGACTCCTGGTGGCTATCATCCAGACAACCCATTCATCTCAGTATTTTCTTCCATTTTCCTTAAAATGAAAGATTAACCAAGCATACAAGGTTCACAGTGTAATTATGTAATTATAACTTACCAGCCACAGAAATTGATTAACAGCTAAAAAATAATTGTAAAGTTTGTCTCAAATCTTGAGAAGCTAAGATATTGAGGGGCTAAATGTGGCATCCGGTCCCTGAATTACCTCATTCAAAGATTACTAATGTACCAAAATACCTGATTTTTGCTGCAACACAAATAAGGATTTCTGAGGTAATAGTGGTCTTGGAAAAACTGCACATTATTTCCAGAACTCACACCCTGTAGAATTCACTGGTTTGGCCAGTCTACAAAACAGATAGGAAGTAGAATTTAACAATTGATTATTAGTGATTAAATGCTAACAGAGTCCTGCTAATTACTTCAGTACCCAGTATTGCAATTTCAGCATCCACACTACAAACAGCCTTACACTCATGGACAGTAGTGCTAGATGTGAAAAATATGTTCTTTATGGTCTGCTTACAAGAAGAAGATAAAGAAGAACTTGCTTTTACTTTGGAGGAGATACATCTTCAACAGACTTCACAGATATGAATGTTCACCTACAATTACTCATACTACACTTGATGAACTTTTACAGTCTCACTCCTTCAAGATGTGAAACTGCAGCAACATATAGATGATATTCTAGTCAGAGGATCTTTCCCTGGAAATGTGAGGGAAGCAGCAACATTAGTGTGGCAAGAATTGTGTAAAACAGAAGTTGCAATCCCATCTGATAAATATCAGGAACCAAATAGAAAATAATTTTTTTAAGTACTTGGGGAATAGTTGGCACTAAAGTGTTTCCTCTAGATATCTGAAGAAAAATGGAACATCTGCAAGTACCCCAATCTAAGAAAGAGTTACAACAGTTGATGGGAATTTTAGATTATTTGAGAAGGCACGTACCCAGATTTATTATCATTGTTCATCCATTTTATTAAGTTTTAAATAAGGACAAACCCTAGAGGTGGAAATTAGAATATAAGGAGGCAATAAAAACTCTGACTGAAGAATTAAGAACATGTTAGTTATTTTGATCAGTACACTCTCATAACCTTATAAGAAACAAATAGCATTTTACTGAATATGGTACTTATTTCAAACTAGTCCTGACACACCAAGAGACTTTTATTGTTCAGCTTGACTGTGCTTAAATAGATGGACTTGGATACTCTGAATAGGAAAAGAGGCTTTTGTCTTTAGTCAAACTAGTGAGACAAGTTGAGAAAATACACCAACGACAGCCTGTACAAAGCAGAGGACCATTTAACTTTCTAGAAGCAGTCCTAGAGGAGACTGCTCATTCAGAGGGAGTTTCATCAAAATTCACAGGCAGAAAATAGTTGGTTTATTTGAAAGGAATTTGAAAGTAATCAAGAGACATACTAAAGTTTCCAAACTAAAAATTCTTTTACAAGCAGATCAATTAGCATTATTCAAGCTTTGAAATCTCACCAATTACCTATTTAGTGAGGGAAATCTCACCTTACCAATTTTAGTGAGGGAACACCAACAGAAGACATGTTATTCAGTGGGACCTCAGCAAAAAGGTTAAACAAGGCTGCTGCATTGAACATTACCACTAAACTAATAATGAAAGAAGACAAAGGCAGCATACAATTAGGAGAACAAAGAGAAGTTACTTTAGCAACACAGAAAGAAGCAAAAATCTTATATATACTTTCCCATACCGTGTGGGCTGTTTACACACAGTTCCTCTGTCAATGCAAATCTCTGAACTGGGAAGAAAGCAAATCTACAATTTAGAGAACTCAAGATTGACAACCATTACTAAATACAGCCAGATAAAGAACATTCAAGATAAGAGAGATGAAAATTCATGCCAAGAGCAACAAACTAGTTGCACAGTGAAACCAAAAAGCAAATGTATTGACTAAAATTAGGAAAATAAAATCAGCGAACTCCTTAAATCCCAAGGGGCACCTCTTTAGAGCATGGCTACATCAAAAGTCAGGTGACACAGATAAGCACTTTATTTCCTGCGTAGAACAAGGGTTGGTGCCTAAATAGAAAAACTAATTAAGTCATGTCTTCAACATAGAATAAAATTGCAGACAGATCACCCTGATAAAGCATCAGTCTTAACATAACAATCAAGAAAAATCTTTGTGGTCAACATAGCAAATTGATTACATCAGGCAAGTTACATCCTTTCGCTCTGCGAGATACCAATATATCCTCACAGGAGCTGAAGTAGTCTCTGGCGTGTTTATGGTGACTAAGTGCCAAAAGGCCAAAGGACAAAATTCAGAATGGAAGTTATCATTTTGGTTCAAGAAGAAATTCAATGGATATTTCATACCTCATATGATCCTAAATAAAATGGGATGGCACAAAATGCTAATGGCTTATTGAGCAAGAGTTGTAAGCCACCAGAAAGCCCTGTGAGCTGAACATTCTTCGCAAAAAATGGAGCTTGATGCTCCACCTTCTGATCAAATAAAACATCTGATAGCATTACAGTCAGGAAAACCTGTAAATTTACCACAAATCAGGATGGTAGCTATTAATGGTAACTAAACCTTGTGGTCTTCTTGCCAAGAAAGCTGCTGACAGTAGAGGTGCAAAAGGTAGACTCAATGCGTAGCAGATTTTTCTTTCTTTCTAACCTGTCCAGAAAAACCAGAGAGCAGTCAACTTTAATCTACTTACTTCCCCATTAACACCCACCTATGTAAATCATCAATCAAGAGATCAGCCACTTTTGTGGCAGTACAGATCACAGAATCCCAGAATACTCTGAGAGGCCCATAAGGATCATCAAGCTCGGCTCTGAAGTGTCAGGAGATGCAGTACAGAATGCAGTAATCAAACAAACCCAAAGGACGTGGTAACTCTGCCTTAACATGTATAGTGAAGCCCAGTATATCCAAAATTGATCAGTGGACAGCAGGAATGAAGACATCAATCTGATCACACAAATCAACCTTACATTTTGCCTAAGCGTTTATAGTCTGTATCCAGGAATCTGGACATGGGTCACAAACACTCACATTTGCATTATGTGAAACTGCCCTACAATATGATCATGACACTGCTGAAAGACCTATTAAGCTTGTCCTTTTATACAACTGCACTCAAGTAACAATACCAAGGTTAACCCAACAAGAGATGACAATGTCCAAGAGGAACGGAGTAATTCAGATTCATTATGAGAGTCTGTGTGACAATTTACTGTCAAGATCACAGTTCAGGTGGCACAGTGGGCAATGGGAAGTTTAACATTTCTCTTACTCTCACAACACTTCTACAAAAACAGCTACACCTACTGCCTATCAGTCTAGTTCCTACCACATTGATCCCAGAATCAGCCAAACCTCATCCTCACAAATTACTGAAATTAGATCTTATTCAATTATATACACAGATCAACAGTGGATGTTGGTTAATTCATCATGTCCCCTCAAAAGAGTGAAACTACCAATATCTCAGCAATTAAACCTATTTGTACACTATCCTTAAGTATGTCCCATGCAGGATGGTTGGAGTGGTTGCATGGATCAATGCTCACCTTTCCAAAAAAATCAAGAAGATATGTAACTGATATCTAATGAGTACGGTCAGGGTATTAAACAAAATGAATGCTGAAGTTTTAGCTGACAAATAAGCTCTGCAGCAGGTAATAAACACAAGTTAGAAAATCCATAACAGTCTTTGCTATCGCATTAGAAACTAACCAATGGCTCTTATCTGATGTATTTTCCCAATGGTGAAGAAGGAAAAGGGACACCAAGTAATTGCAAATGCATTATGTGCAGCCAAAGTTAATGTCTGTCTTGCTCCTCATTGTTTTCAGGCTCAGTTGTGGGTACAATCTATTGTAACAGCAATTATAGGAAAAGGTGAAAAGGGCACCTTACCCATTGTAAGAGGTAATCTGGGATAATGCAACTGAGTTTGAAAGGCAGTTCAAATCTTGGTGGTGTGTAGTCAATTTTACCAATGACTCTACTCACAGTAAATCCACAAATTTTAGTATAAATATCCTATGTTTAAGTATATACTACATCCCACATCATTGGGCTGAAATGAAATCATAATGGAACTGCACCTGTACAATAGAACACCCCTGTTCTATGGGTTCAGCAAAAGGGAAACAAGTACCATACTGTTCATGTTGATATATGTGTTGAGAGAAAACGAGGATTTGTGAAGGCAATGCTATTAAAGCCTAAGACATTCATCTTGACACTGAACAAGTATTTGCCATTTTGAGATATATCATGACACAACCTCTGAAACTGTATTTGTGTATACTGGAAATGGATGTGTTTGTTATGAGAACCCTCTGTGATTTTATATTTCTAGGCAATATCACCGTAGATAGAATCAATTGCTCAAATGTTTGTAGACTTAATTTTACTGAAACTATAGGCTGTGACTTTAACTATTCAGTGCCTGCCACTTCTCATCAATTATTACAAACTAGCTCTTCATCATATCAAGATTTGCTACCAAACTCCATTGGAATGAATCTTAAATTGTTAAGAAAGCTATTACAACATGATGGTCTCTACTCTTTGCAGAAAAAAAGTTCAAGTGGACAAACTATATGTATTACTGCTCATTATGAAGCAAAACAAATATGTCTTGTTCTCAAGACTGGAAAGGATGGAAAACAAATTGGTGGGATAACTTATTCAGATGGCTATTAACAGCAACAAGAAATTTGATTCTGAGCCTTCATCCTGTTTTGATTTTGTTAGTTCTATCAATAAGATACTTTTTACTTGCAATCGTTCCATGCAAAGTTTTGGCACTTAAGAAAGCAAATACACCGCGTTCATCATGTGAAATCACCCAATAATGTAAAAAAACCCCATAAAATTCATAATAATATTTTATAGTATAAGCTGTTTTCTTACCATGGATCCTCAAGTGTGTCAACAGGATATATCAAGTGTTTATAGCATAAATACAAGAGGTGACAACTTCAGGACCCTATGACATGAGGTAAGTTGACTCTAGTCAGGAAGGGAATGTGATACATAATTTTACCCCTCACTGTGCATTCTAACTCAATGCTCCTTTGTGTTTCTTCCATGCAGTAATTAATAAGGTGAACTTTGCCATCAAACTTTATGAACCATGATAAACTGTTAATCTTTGTTAAATTCCATTGATTATATTGAACTCTGTCAAAGTATTACCTCAATAAAACTTATTGTAGCTTCTCTCTTTTGCGTGAGGCATCTTTCACACATCCACAATAGAGTTGTAAGACACCAACGTAACATACCATGAGCCAGCAAACAAATGAGATCCTGGAATTTTAGCTACACTCAGGCCTGGTAGTAGCAGACAAAGAGTAAGACAA
>VXBS01006948.1:422987-670426 GCA_013400255.1 Sitta europaea
ATTTCAGGATAAGTGCAGCATCTACTTCACATCCTGGGCATCTGAAATTAATTTATGTTTTTCCAATTACTTTAATCAGAACAGAAACAGACCACTAGAAATACAAAAATAACCAGGTGACTCAACACAGGATTTTTTTCTTTTTCTTTCTCTCATGAAAATGATAAGAAGAAAGAAGAAAGGAAGGAATAAAAATAAATAAATAAATAATAAAAGATAACTAAGTTATTTTATTACATTTTTAAAAAAGTAAAAAGGAATATTTACCAAAATCAATCAGGTTTGCAGCATATTCCAGTGAAACATATACACTTACACAGTTCAGAAAAAAAAGAGCTTCTTTCATTATTTTAGGCTAACAAAAGGTCAACACTGGGAAATATCTGATTCATATAATTTAAAGAGAAAAACATTATGATAATCAGTTGTACTAATAACATCCCTAAAAAATTCTTTAATTTTCAATAAATGCTCTTGTTTCAAGGAGATTCTGAAACAAAAAGTAATTACAGAAACTCTTCTTATTCAAATGAAGCAAAAGATCATCTGTACAAAGTGGTGCAAAATGTAATTAAGATCTGTCTTTTGCTCTTTGCTTAGTCTTTTTTATCCCCATTTCATTCTGATTCATTCTTAAGAAGAAGTTAACTGAAAAAAAACTGAAAAGCATTCTCTCACACCATGTAAAATAAATTTCATTCTCTTCTTGACAGCACCAGGCAGAGATGTTGACACCCTGAATATGTCATTGGGTATCAAGAAAAATTGGTAGCAGACAAGTCATACTAAAAAATACATTTTTTGCTACTTTGTCATGGTTTGCTCATTGAGCATATGGAAGTGGCTCTGTATCATACCTTCCCATTTCAAAGCAAAACTGTTTACTGATTTTTAACTGGTGATGATGTGGATACTACTGCCTTGCAGGTTTCCTACTGAGTGGGCAGGCCACCACCTAAAATATTAGACTTTTTAGTACAGGGAATAGAGGTCTAGTAGCCCTCATTTCTTTTTGCCAAAGAAGAATGAACCCCCGCTTGTGTCAGATCAAAGATGTAGATAGATAATTTCCCTTTCCATCTGTCAGCCTGATACATTTCATAAGGGTTGAATAATATTTTAGAAAACTCTTATTGGTTTTTGCCTTTCTTTGAGGTCACACAATTCAGCTTGACAAGTTGTCTTGTGTTTGGTTTTGAATGGAAACGTAAGTGTGTANTAGCAGACAAAGAGTAAGACAAATTTCAGGATAAGTGCAGCATCTACTTCACATCCTGGGCATCTGAAATTAATTTATGTTTTTCCAATTACTTTAATCAGAACAGAAACAGACCACTAGAAATACAAAAATAACCAGGTGACTCAACACAGGATTTTTTTCTTTTTCTTTCTCTCATGAAAATGATAAGAAGAAAGAAGAAAGGAAGGAATAAAAATAAATAAATAAATAATAAAAGATAACTAAGTTATTTTATTACATTTTTAAAAAAGTAAAAAGGAATATTTACCAAAATCAATCAGGTTTGCAGCATATTCCAGTGAAACATATACACTTACACAGTTCAGAAAAAAAAGAGCTTCTTTCATTATTTTAGGCTAACAAAAGGTCAACACTGGGAAATATCTGATTCATATAATTTAAAGAGAAAAACATTATGATAATCAGTTGTACTAATAACATCCCTAAAAAATTCTTTAATTTTCAATAAATGCTCTTGTTTCAAGGAGATTCTGAAACAAAAAGTAATTACAGAAACTCTTCTTATTCAAATGAAGCAAAAGATCATCTGTACAAAGTGGTGCAAAATGTAATTAAGATCTGTCTTTTGCTCTTTGCTTAGTCTTTTTTATCCCCATTTCATTCTGATTCATTCTTAAGAAGAAGTTAACTGAAAAAAAACTGAAAAGCATTCTCTCACACCATGTAAAATAAATTTCATTCTCTTCTTGACAGCACCAGGCAGAGATGTTGACACCCTGAATATGTCATTGGGTATCAAGAAAAATTGGTAGCAGACAAGTCATACTAAAAAATACATTTTTTGCTACTTTGTCATGGTTTGCTCATTGAGCATATGGAAGTGGCTCTGTATCATACCTTCCCATTTCAAAGCAAAACTGTTTACTGATTTTTAACTGGTGATGATGTGGATACTACTGCCTTGCAGGTTTCCTACTGAGTGGGCAGGCCACCACCTAAAATATTAGACTTTTTAGTACAGGGAATAGAGGTCTAGTAGCCCTCATTTCTTTTTGCCAAAGAAGAATGAACCCCCGCTTGTGTCAGATCAAAGATGTAGATAGATAATTTCCCTTTCCATCTGTCAGCCTGATACATTTCATAAGGGTTGAATAATATTTTAGAAAACTCTTATTGGTTTTTGCCTTTCTTTGAGGTCACACAATTCAGCTTGACAAGTTGTCTTGTGTTTGGTTTTGAATGGAAACGTAAGTGTGTAGTCAAATTCAAAATGGTTTATCTGTGCGCATTAACAGTGACTTAAAATGTGTTCTTGTTTTAATGATGAGTCACACTGAAGCTTGAAACCTGTATACCTTTATAGTTTGTTTCCTGTTTAAAACCTTTGAAAATAAATTCTCATGTTTAGTTATAGATACACATTCGTTGCTAGAGCACTGCAAGTGGACAGTGTGAAGAAAGCAGTCTCAACAGAAGGACTTTCTTCAAAATCTCAAGTACGCCAGCATATTACCTGCTCAAGGAAAACTAGATCTTATATCCAATGAAGAAAGAAAAGAACAGGTATAATTAGGGAGCAAGACTAGTAGAGTTTCTATCAAAGCAGAGACAGAGACCAGTGCAGAGTTACATATAGTCCGATTGTGAAGCAGCAGCTTGAACTAGACAGTGAAGGATGGAGAAAGAAAAAAGGGGCAACAGGAGGGAAAGCAGAAGAAAAGATGCTCTAACAGCTAGTCTTTGACAGAACAAATAGACTGGAAGAAAACAGAATGTGAGGAAAAAAGGAGTGGCTACAATAGAGAACCAGAAAGATTACCACTTTGAGACCTTGGATGAAAGGATGAATTTCAAAGGTCTCTTTCCCTTGTGTGAAAATATCCAGCTTAATATTGGCAATTTCTTCCCATGTAAATGATATCTTTTGAGAGAATAATCATTACTAGTCACACGTTACAAAATATAATTGTTGAAACATAAAACTTTCAGCCCATTATAGTTATGTGTGTTTTGTCATGATTTTAAATAGGAAACTGAAACACTAATATGCTGGCTGACTTTGAATTATAATATCAATTAGACAAAGCAGACAGCTAAACTCCGTTTCTATAAATGTGACTACAGGAGAGAATGAATTCTCTGCTGGTATTAAAGATAAAATTCAGAGAACTACCAGGCTGACCCAGCTAGCATTTACTGTACTCTTTATTGCACAAAGGAAAAATACTTGCAGGTTCTTCAAACTATTAACAAAATGAGCAAATCTGGGACAAATTATCCAACTAAATCATTAAAACGAATCATCAACTTGACTTCCATCTGCTTGCACTGCATAGATAGAAATAAAAAGAGCAGCTCTGCCATCCATTTTTCTTGGGTTCCAACTAAGTCCAGAGTCCCATACTGAGTCAGACAAAAACAAATCCATAGTTTTTGTAAATAGTTAGTGGTGTGTATTTAGCACTTTGTGGGCCCTATGAAGTGCATTTACAGCCTTATTCATTCAAGTATTTTAATTACTGAAATATCTGCTGTAGCATTAGTCATATAGTAGTGTTTTTAACTTAACCTAGGGGTACAGCCTCAGGAACAGCCTTGTTTATCTGGGCTTTGCAGCTTTTGTCAAAAGTCCTTGAAAATTTACACAACATTTTTTCATAAATCTTTTTAAAAAGTAAAATAAAATGGGCAAATGTGTCAATTCTTCAGATTATGAAGGCTAAAGTAAAGCTAATTCATTACAGAAGAGTAAAACAAATGTAATTTTGAGTCAAGACTAACTGACATGGAGATTTTGTGCTCAATACCTGAGTTACACACATCTAAAAAGTTTCCACCTGCTCTTAATCATGTCAAGGATTACCTAATTTGTGGGAAGAGATTGGATAAAATTGAATTGCAGGCTGTGGGAGGTAGCTGCAGGCAGGCAGCACAGAGAAGCACATGGTGGCACAGGGAAGCTTGTCTCTGCTTGACCCTGGGGGAAGGAGATGTGACCTGGCAGAGCCCTATGGGAGAGGGTCCTGACAGAAGCTGACAGACGGCTGAACAGCACGTGATCACCCCACAGAAGGATATGTGGAATGTGTGTTGCTGATGTGGGACCATGGGATACGTCACATGGTGAGAATTACCATGTAAGGAAATACTGTGCCTTGAAAAAGTGTATAAAACCAGCTCTTTTGAATAAATGATTCAGATCCACTGCCGGTCTGAGTCCGTGTCACTGTCACTCACACTAACTAGCGCTACTTTGCAAACAATAATCCTGAGTTTGATCTCATGAACTACATCCAGAATCCCCTTCAAAATTGACACATATATTCTTTAATGTGTAAAAAAATCGAAGGACTTGTAATACTTATTTGAAGTTTCTAGAGGTACAGCCAATTGGTTGTCTTGTTTTGATCATCTCAATACAGTTGAAGTACTTTGTTACTGCCCACCTTATACTTCCAAAATCTTACCCCTTTCTTCAGCTAAACATCACTGGAAGCAGCCAGATCTCTGCATGCTCAGCTTTTTATGCAAACTACAAGTCATATCTGAAGATGTATGTGCTTGCAAACAGGAAATATCACTCATGTATAGAATTCATAAACAGAATTTCAAAAAAGAAAATGCTGGAAAAAGAACAGTTTACTCTCTTTTTTTTTTGAAGACTGATCATAAGATAGAGCTCCTAAGATCTGGAAGTCCAGATAGTAAACAGATTACAATTTTGACAGCCTTTATCTTTACTCCTTTCATAATCTGTCAGCTTCGAAAAAACATGAGGAATGTTGCAATTGCACCAGTCACCATGTTTGTGGAAGGAAGAATGTTCCAACTTATTATAATTTAGGCAGAGGAAATTTCAATTCAAAATCACATTTCCTTTCCAACCTAGCCCAAAAGACCTACCATAACCAGTACTGCAGTACTTCTGTTTATTCAAACGTTAACACTCACAACTTAAAAATTTCCTCTATTCCTGTAATCTTTGATAGCTTTTCCCATAATATTTACTAGTCTTTTATATACTCTTTAGTTTTACAATGCTATTTCATCAGCTGTACTTCTGAGATATACCTATTTTTTCAGTTAGTTCTTATTTCCTTTTCCTTATTTGATTTTAGAACTTGCTGCAGACTATAAAATACAGAATGACTAGAGGTCACAACAGTGTCCATGAAAATGAAATAAAATTAAATACAAACAAAAATATATTACATAAAAAAAACTTCATTGCTTATTCAGCAGTGCTTTGTCATAGCAACAACACTAAAAATGGTAATGTTATCCATGTTATCAATAGAATAGACCCATAAAAGCAGTTGTATTAGATATACACCAAAAGATACTTAAACAATTGTGCACTGAAAATTCTAGGAATATTAAAACAGTCACTGGCAACTGCTCAACTTGCTTGTTCAGGCAATAAAAACAACTGGAGATGAATTCTTGGGTTGCAAGGAAAGGGGACAAAACCCCTATTGGTGATTTTTATTTATCACTCAATGGTATTCCACCATATCCTTAGTAACCAAAAGACAGCTATAAACTACACAGATGCAAATATTTCATCTTCAAAAAGCATCAGCTAAGTTTCAAATATACATAATTTTTAAGTGAAGCTTTATTATTCTAGAAAGTTGAAGGAACATAACACAAATTTTAGCTCTTGTATTTGACAATCCAGTTACTAAGCTGTGTGTCTAGACTTGGGATTCTGTAGAAGCCTGGCAATTACTCAGTCATTACATTTTCAAGCACAAACATTCAGCTAGAAGCATCTCATTCCTGAAATCATAACAGCTGCCAGAAAACAGGTCAAGAAGAGGAAAAGTGGAGCAGGGAACAAGGTGCTATAGCCAGCTTATACTCTAGGAATAAAGTGAAGGCAAGCAAGGACGATCTAGCTACATAGTGAGCTTGCTTTGTCCTTCAGATGATCTCTGCTTTACTCCTGAACTCCTGTAGAGAGAGGTCTTCATACTGGAGGAAACATAGGTGTGGTTGAACTGATGGATTTCCTCAGTACCACCTCCCTTCAAGCAGCAGAGATGCAAAAACCACCAGACCTCTCTGGGTGGATATGTACACTCAACATAGTCTTTGTTCTCCAGGGGAGGCTTGTCCTGAACATAATATAAACCATTCCATGCCAGCCACCCCAGAAGCTTCACAAAGACAGCTTTTTTACTTTTCTGTTAGAGTGCATGATTTAACACCTGTCTTTAGGAGTTTCATCTGTTATATCAATTTCCTAAGTTCAAACTCTAGTGAAGAATGTTATAAGAAGGGATGTGAAATCAATGAAAGCACATAAGTTTGTCAGGGTTTTGCTTAATTATGGCCATATAGTTTTGCAATTTGCTGAATTGAGCTCTAGTTGACTTACAGTCCACCCCATTTTCTGGCATATTTTTTACTTTGGTATACATTAATTATATCAAAAGACATTTGGATCAACAAGAAAGTGTCCACTTAATAACTACCTGAATTTTTGGCCTGTAATTCAAAATTTGCCATTGCTAGGAACCTGGGGGTTTTTTCAGACATTTGTATAATTCATCAATGAAAAAACATTTTTCTTGCATGTCAAATCAGATATTATCTTAACACCAGATGGTCTACTTTTTGCTTAGGCAACCTTCTGAAGCTTTGACATTGCTAGTAATGCAAGGCACCAGAACTCACTTCACTATCCTCTGCAGATGTAATTAAGTACTTCCAAATGTTTTGCTTAATTGCATTCCTTAACGTTCTGAGTGATGTTTTGCACTTTTTCTTCAGTTACGAATTGCATTTATAGCTTCCAGTAATCCCATTTATCATTGCAATTTGCTTAGCTTGAAATGTGCTGCATTAATTAGTTCTTTTCAAGTTTTTTGAAAGAAGTGTCAGGAGATCATTAATTCTATATGGGCAATTTATTATTGCTGAAGAGAATTACATATTGTGGTCTGTTTCTTTTAGAAACATTTTTTAGAAAATTCTTTCAATACTTCCCTGTATAAAAATTATCTTACATGATCACCTTTCATAAACCCTCCCTAGTGAGTATCATTACAAATTTTATGGTTATAAAAGACTCCCAAGCATTCAGCAACAATTCAAAACAAATAGCATTAAGATTTCTTTTTTGTAAACTGTTATTCTAAAATGAGTTTGCAAAGCTGTATATATCATAGGAATAAGTAATTTCCATGATTTATTAGTATGCAACATGGTAATGATGAAGGTACACTGTACAAAGAAACACAGGGAACCAATAGTGAAATTGTTCTTTTTACAGTTATTAATCTGTAGAAGAGAAGACTGATTATTTTCTTTCTTTAAAAAAAAAAAAAAAACAAAAAACAAGAATACAAACCTAGTTCTTCATTCTCTTGGGTTTCAGCATTGTGTCCTGGTATATCCTTGTTCTCGTTCTTGATTTCAAGCACATCAGTTGTCTCATTGAGCTTAGTGCCTCTAAGCACAGGAGTAAGTCTTAGTAAGATCACAGTGTAATTCACAACATGTTGACACCAGTCCAGGGGAATTTCTGAAGCCATCTGTTCCCCTCCTGAAGAGGAGATGAGAAAGATCAAGTATTTTAAAAACCCTGGGAAAAATTCAGTTCCTGAATCTACTGACATTCATACTGTTATAATTCAAAAGGAGATGTAGTAAATGGTAGAATAATGTGGATACTAAACTTGAAAATCAAGGTGATAATTAGATATGAATAGTATTATCTGTCTATGAAAGATAAACAGAGGTATGGCTTTCAGCTTACACTGTGAATTTGAAGTTGGAGGAGTTTGGTAAATTGGCAGAGCATGAACTCATACTTCTCATAATAGAAAAGGCACATATTCCCTTCTAAAATACCTGTTTCGATGTTCTTGATCATGCTGAATGACACTGAATTGACTTCTTTCTGTTTTATCAATCTGTTCCAAAAGGAAACATATACTTTTCTGAGGGTTTTTTTCTGCTTTGGTGTTGGTTTTCTGTTTTCTGTTCTTGTTTTTAGTTTTTTGGGGGGGGCGGGTTTGTTTGTTTTGGGGGTATTTTTGCATGTGATTTTTTTGTGTGATTTTTGTCTCTTGGGTTTTTGTTTGTTTGTTTGTTTGTTTTTCTTTAATATGAAAAAAATTAGCACAGTTTTTAGTGTCAATAAAAATATCTTCGTTCTTTTACTTGTTTTGTTAATATAATAACTAGAACCTGGTTGTTTGCCTGTAAGTAAGAGAAGGTTATAAAGCAGAAACTATTTTTTAAAAAAAGTCATAGACTCTGTTATCAATCTGTTTGAATTATTATTTGAAACACAATGACATTACAGTACATACAGTACATAAATGACTTCTAAATGAGCCGGCAGGGAAAAAGCATGTTTCTTTGGGAGAAATGTTATAATTCAGTTTATTTTCCTTAGATTTCACACCCTAGAAGTAGGGCAACTAATCACTTCCCACAAAGGAATAATTTCTTGTGAAAAAAAATCATGTGTTATGAAAGCAAACAATTCTTGTAAAAAAACATACACGTTAAAGGTGTATTTCAGGTTAGAAGTTATCTAGAAGTTTATTATCCTTTTTAAGTATAAATAGTACTGTGATGCTTATTCATCTTACTAGAGTTAATAATGAGAAAATCAATATTTACCATCTTTAAGAATCTTGACCTCTTTCTTCACCTTGATAGGCAGTGAGACTATATCATACATTTTGGGGATCAGAAGGAAACTTTTTGAATTGGTCTTGGTTTTGCAATATGAGTGTTGTCACATTATGACAAAACTGGAAGACACAATATACAGATTATACAGTTTGGGATAGGATGGATTTCTCTTTAGCTGGTATGAAAGAAAACCTAATTTTTTTGAGACATCAATTATTAAAATATAAATATGAATTTAAAAATCACTGTGATCTATACATGATTGTTCAAATAACAACTGAAATTCTGGACTACACTGAAAACTGTCTCCACTAACTTGTATCTCATTTGCTTTATAAAGAACAAAATCCCCAGTAACATTTGACTGGAATTCTAAGGAAGAAGTAAGCCTGGAATGGGATGAAAACTAGAAAATACAATGAAAGACATTCTGAGTAGGAAATAAAATTGGTCTTTATATAAGAAACAGAGCAAAGGATTAAGGAATTAATCAAATACCTGAGTATGATGAAATAATAATTCAACACAGAGTCCCTGTCCCTACTCCCCAGGCTTTTCTTACTCATAAAAGTAGAAACTTGCTTAGATTAAGACAGACTTATTTAGTTCTTAACTTGTATTTCCTTTTCAGGTTATTACTGTCTGTAACACAGTGCCCTTGTAGGCACCTCTTGTCTTTTTCCTGAGAGATACAGAGAGAAGCAGCAGGCTAAGCAACAATAGGGTATTCCAATTACTACTCTCTATACACAGTATCGAGCAATAATAGAATATTATTATGCTTTTCTTTCTATCTATTTTAAGAATGGATAAAATCGGCATCTCTGCAGAGGGTTTCCAAGCAGATAGGTTTTTTTCAGAGTAGAGTTAAGAACTGCATGACCTCCTGGGGGCCCTTTCTAAACCCAGACTTTTATGATTATATCAACTCTTTGAAGCCCTATAGATTGTGCCTTGTTCAAAGCAGAATATTCTCTCATCACTTGGACAATGCTTGGGTAATAGCTTAAATTATAACTACCTTTTTATATTAATACACCCAGCACTCTTCTTGACCTTTAGATACTTTGCCATTATCCTCTCTCGAACGAGAAACAGTTTTACATCCTTCTGCCTCAACAGTGTGCCACTACCATTTGAAATTTCTCATAGAAACAATTAACAGAAATTTAAGGAAAGAAAGTCATCAACATGTATTTTGCTGTGATTTACAACTACCATTGCCATACTTATGTGTTTTAATGGCAACAGGGAAAATTGAGGTTATATAAATCCTTCTAGTCAAGAAAATTGCTGATTACTAGTGTTCCTGGTATATGTAGTTTGTTCAAGATTAAAGGGTTTGCAGTCATATTACTGGCTAATCTTGATTCTTTTTATGCTTTAAGCTGTACATGGAAGTGCAATTGCAACTATCATATGTATAAACCACAGTCTTCAGTAAATTTTTTAAATATACACATGCTTCAGAAACTGTCACAATCAGTTTCCAGACTACCACTGATCCACAGGCTGGAAAAAGGCTACTTCTTGTCATTGAATTAAAAAAAAATCTTTATTTGAACAAGAAATTCCTTTGACTGAAAATAAACAGTGTCAGTGCTGTCTTAAATGCTCAAAGTGTTTTAAGAATTACCAGCAATATAGTATCTAACTCAAAATGTAGGTATTCTATATGGATCTTCTATAGCATAGTTCCTTAAACCATTTCCCAGCACCATAATAGGGCAGTATTTCAATTTATATTTAAAAGAATTAGAAATTCTCAGTGTTCAGAAATTATGATTTTCCATCTAAATATACCTTAATTTAGCTTGTGAAAAAATATACTGCAGTATTATAAAGAATTCATGCGGAGTAGTGTGTTTCCAATTTCATTACTATATAATATATTTCAATACTTTCACTCGTCTCTTACAACACTGAGCTACAGATTCTGTTTAAATAAAAAGTGCATTAGTGCCTCAAAACACTAGACATATTTTAACCCAGATGCTTCTCTGAGTTTCTTTGTGCAATAACACAGGAACTATCTTGCCCCGTCTATTTACATACTAAGACAAGACAAGGTTGACTGAAAAAATAAGCATTGTAGAAAGATTTTCTTTTCTTTAATCTTTCAATTCTTCAGAATAGTCATTATTAGCTGAGAATGGCTTTGCAAACTGTAGAAATAGGAAGAAGGAGGATCCCGAAAGCTACAGACCTGTTATTCTCACTTCAGTGATTGGTAAAGTTATGGAGAAGCAGTTTATTCTGATAAGTATTGAAAAACACTTGAAAGACAATGCAGTAATTGGTCACAGTCTTCATGAGAGGAAAGTCCGGCTTATAAAACCTAATTTCCTTTTATGACAAGGTAACCCACTTGGCTGATCAAAGGAAGACAGTTGATGTGATCTTTTCGGGTTTCAGTAAAGTTTTTACTAGTGTCGCTCACAGAGTCTGTCTGGATGAAATGTCCAGCTGACAGCTGGATAAACACATCATGTGATGGATGCACTCAAAGGGTTATAGTGAATGGGGAAAAGGTTATAGTGAATGAGGTGACATCAGACTGGCAACCTGTCTCTGCTGGAAATCAACAGGGCTCCATCTTAGGCCCTGTGCTCTCCAACATCTTCATAAAATACTTTATATTGTGTATTTTATATACATAAAGGATACAGGACTGGAAGCGATACTGAGGAAGTTCACTGGATGTGCAAAGCTGGGAGGAGCTGTTGACTGTCATGAAGGTAGGGAGGCCCTGCAGGAGACCCTGAAAAATTAGAGGGCTGGGCAATCACAGACACTATAAAGTTGAACAAGGGAAGAGCCAGACTCGGCACCTGGGATGGGGCAACCATGGGCATATGCATAGACTGAGGAAGGAGATGCTCAAAAGCAGCCCTATAGAAAGAGACCTGGGGGACCTGGTGGATGGCAAGTTGACCATGAGCCAGCAGTGCCCTGGCAGCCAGGAGGGACAACCCTGTCCTGGGGGACATCAGGCACAGCATGGCCAGCTGGGCAAGGGAGGGGATTGTCCTGCTCTGCTCTGAGCTGGGACAGCCTACCCTTAACTCCTGTGTGCATTTTTGGCCACCACAAGATAAAAAAGACGTTAAACTATTATAGAGTGTCAAAAGGAGGGCAACAAAGATTGTGAAAGGCCTTGGAGCCTTTCATTAGGAGCAGCTGAGATCACTTGGTCTGTTCAGCCTGAGAGGAAGAGACTGAGGGGAGACCTCATCACAGTCTTCAACATCCTCATGAGGGGAAGAGGAGAGGCAGACACTGATCTCTTCTCTGTGGTGACAGAGGGAATGGCCTGAAGCTGTGTCAGGGAAAGTTTGTGTCAGACGCTAGAAACAAGGTTCTTCACCCAGAGAGTGGTCAGGTGCTGGAACAGGGATGTGGTCACAGCACCAAGCCTGACAGAGTTCAAGAAACATTTGGACAATGCTCTTGGGCCCATGGTATGACTCTTGGGGATGGTACTGTGCAAGGGCTGTAGTTGGACTTGGTGATCCTTTAAGTCCCTTCCAGCTCAGCATATTCTGTGATTCTGTGAAGTTAAGTCTCAGGCATTATAAGTGCACTGGGCACACATGAAAGTCACCCTCAACTTGAAAGTTCAATTTGTAAGTTCAGTTCAAGAAGCTACATTGATTTAAACAATCATTTATTTCAGCACACAGCATATCTATTATCACAGACAATAATAATTTATCTATTTTATAACAATTTCACTACAGTGAACTTCTCCCTCCTTAGTTAGATATAGGATATGTGAAAATACAGATCTGCATAATGTCTAAGATGAAAATTATATAATCACCATTTCTCTCAGCTTTTTAGTGAAGTGACAAGAAATGTTGAGCAACCTACAAATTTTGGCACTGTGCTTTTGAACTTACATTAAGGGAGGACAGAAAGAATATATACACTGTGTGTATATATGCAAACATCTTTCTTATTTAAGAACATGAGGACAATATAGAATTTTAGGGGTCTTAATGTGTCAGAGATTGATGTACTTTGTTTAAGAGATGCTTTGTTAATTTGATGATAAGTGATACATGTCTAAATGTGTGGAAAATGAATGTATTAGCATATCAGTAATCTTTGTAGATTAAAGTAATATACTTGCTAATAATGGATATTAAATCTTCATAAATATCTTAAAATAATAGTCCATTAAGGGTAAGCTCTTTGGGGGAAACTGCCTCTTTGTGTTTATACACCACCTAGCAGAAAAAGGAACTCTTTCTTTGATCCTTTAGAAACTGGTGATACATGATTATTAAAATGCCAGATTTTTCAAAATAGAATCAGCAGTAAGTAATAGCAAAATGTGGGGGGGTTTAGAAAAACTAATGATATTGTAAGATTGGTGACATTGTTATCTATTTAATCACTGATACAACATAAGCCATTAGTTATTCATCTGCAAATGAGGAAATCAGGCTACACATGTGAACAGGAGAACTGATTGTTTCTTGGAAATTCATAATTCAGAAAAGAACCAGGAGGCTATAGCAGACAAGCCACTGAACAAAGTCAAGTGCAGTACTGTGGGAAACGAGGTTGATGACATCCAAACAAGATAATGGGTAAGACTAGAACCATATGCAGAACAGCACTCAAATTGTTAATGGGTTCCACACTACAAAGAGACTGTTCAAAAGAGATAAACTGGGCTAAACTATTACTTAAGGACTTCACTGTATATTGAAGGAAGATACCTCTAACCTTAAAGATGAGTATAAAATTGCATTTCATGGGGGTGTTGGGTACAAAAGTGCTCCTTAGCTGTGTTAGAGAGGCAGCCAGAACCCTCAAAAAGAAAAATTAAAACAAAAAAAGAACTTATATACACTTTATAAAAATGCGTGTGATTAAATATTAGGAAAAAAATAGTGAAAGAAGATGCAAATTAAGATGTGAGATCATGATGGATATGTTCTAGCATAAATAAGAGTGATCTTCATATCAAACACAATACACTAGATTCAACTTGTGACCACCAAGTAAATCTCAAATATTACTTGTTTATTTGGAATTTCGTACTAGATTAGTATCTAACTTTCCCAGCGAGGTCAGAAACCTCTAGCTAATGTCAGGAAGGGATGCAGTGTGACCACAAAGGAAGTAGCAAAGCTATTAGAGTGGCCAAAGGAGGGCTGCAAAGATGGTGAGGAGTCTGAAGGGGAAGTCCTCTGAGGAATGGCTGAGAATACTTGCTGTCCTCATCCTGGAGAAGAGGACACCGAGGGGAGACTTCATAGCAGTGAACAACTTCCTTGCGAGCAGAGAGGAGGGGCGGACACTGGTCTCCTCTCTCTGTTGACCAGAAACAAGACCCTAAAGTTGTGTCAGGGGAGTTGAATTGGATGTTAGTAAAAGATTCTTCTCCCATATAGGGGTCAGGCACTAGAGAAGGCTTCCCAGGAAAGTGGTCATGGCACTAAGTCTGACAGAGTTCAAGAACATTTAGACAGATCAAGACAGCATTTTTGTCTAAAATTTAATTTTAACTTCAAGTAACGTGTATGTATTCAATGATCATGACTGTCCTAGGGTGATGTTTGTATCCCCATTTGTGTGTTCTGCTATGTTGGATGTTATGTTCTGTGCCTTTGAGACTGGCTATGAAGGACAAATATTTTGTTTTGGTTCTGTTATCAGCCTGCTCCCCCCACGACTGGCGGGACACAGAGACGGGGCAGTACATAGTGTGGCTTTTGGTTTTTGCTGGTCTCTTTTTACTTGGCTCTAGCTCTGGCTTGTAGTCTGAATCTCCTGGGCCTGAAGTTTCTGATTTTCTAGACTCAGTCTCTTCATGATGTTTTGGTCTGGGAAGACCTGGTTCTCACAGGCTTGACATAAACATTGCAAGTGTTATTGTAACTAGAGTGATGTTTTGGATTCCTGTCTGTGGGACGGATGTTCTCTCTGTCTTTTGGTTTTGGTCAATGGGATGAAGAGTTCTGGCACTCTTCTGACCAATGAGATGGCCTGTTCTAGAAGATATATAAAGGGGGTCAGGTTTTTAATAAGGATTTGAGTCAAATGAAGTTTTCATAAAAAAGGTTCGTGTCGTTTGTCACTCACCCACAGCGACACTAGCTTCTGCTTTTTCTCCTGCTCTTGCTTTGCTTTGCTCTTGCTTTGTTTTTTGTTTTGTTTCCCTTTTTCCTTTCTTGTAAGTACTCGAATCTGCTCCAGACTGGGACCTGAGAACACCTTGTGTCCTGCAGCAGCATCCCCAGCGCCGGAGGGAGTGACAACAGAGCGACCACCCCCAAGAGAGACTTGCAGAATTTGTCATCTTTTTCAGAGCGGTGAAAGAGTGTTGTCATCTGATATTGTTAAATTTGTGTGCTGGGGGTTCTGTGCCTGTTAAATAAACAGGTTCTTTCCACTTCTCTCTGAGGAATCATTCCCGAACTGGCTGGGGGGAGGGGCCATGTGGGTTTGCTCTTGGGAGGGGTCCCCTTTGGAGGTTTTCTCCCAGATTTGCCCTAAACTAGGACAATAACTGAGAATTTATGATCTTCCTTGTGGTTATTTAGTCACAACAGAAGACTTGATGGCCTCTTGAGAGGTAAGCACTTAAAAGTGGCTAAAAGTACATACTGATGCCCAGGGGTGGCCCTTGTCCAGTTCCACAGTCGGTAGATCTGTAGTATATATTCCATAACTTGACATAATTTCTTGGGATCAACATGCATTTAAGAAGTTCTACTGTGACAATTTCACAGAAAGTTCCCTTCAGTCAGCCACTGGGTAGACAGAATCATGGATGTCACCTTTGGCAAATGTTAAACAGAAGGCCAGTGCCTGTGCCGTGCTGTTGGAGCATAACTTGTACAACAGAAGTCCTGGAGTTGATGGCTGGTTTCCATGGTTTTGGAATGGTATTCCTCAACCTGGATCACTCCAAAACACATGCCAGTTGGTCTTCCCCTTTCCCCTGCAGCAGGCTGGAGAGGAAAATTGGAGGTAAAACAGGTAAAGACCACAGGTTCAAATATGAACAATTTTTTAAAACAGTGAAATAAGACAATGGACAGTAAAAACAATGGTAGTAATGACAGAGTGTGCAGGAAAAGAGGTGTGTGATTCACACATGATTGCTCATACCCGACTATACCCGACCACTCCCTTCTCCACATTACATCACCCAGAAGGGAGCCTTTCCCCCTTCCCCAGAAAATGAAGTGAGGTGGTACAGAATAACCCCTGGGTCCGACCATGCCCCTTCTTGGATATTGCTAAAATTAATACTATCCTGGCTGGAACCAGGGCCATGACAAAATAACAACAAAAAAGACCCACTTTGCTCATTTAGTTGTTTTGTTTTGTTATGCATGTCAGGCACAAGTCCTTGCAAATTAATCTTTGAAGAAATAAGTGAAGAAAAATGTGTATTGTTGTGAAAATCCATTCACAAATAGAATTGGGGAAGAAAAAAACCCACTTATTTATTTGAAGATTGGTGATTTTCCCAGCAGCAAAACACATAGATGGGACACAATCTTTAATTAGGGTGCCAAACAAAATCAATATAGTACTGGACAATAATCTGTTTTGTTCAAAAAATGTTTTATAAGACTTTCAAAATTACAATTAGATTAAAATTAGCCCTAAGTCTCAAAAATTTTTTGCTTCATAAAAGTATAATAACATTTTCATAATACATTTTATCATAATATTTCACACTGTATTTTTTTTAATATTTTGAGACAAAGCATAGATGAGAAATTTAATTTTGAACAACATTTCACATAGTGCTTTGCAACATCTGCAGACTCTTTAGCACTGTAGAATTAAAGATCGCTTTTTTGAAAAGTTTCTCTGAAAATACATTCCTATACTATGTCATATTTTCTTTATTAATGTTTTAGACATACCACAGAAAGACAGGGATCACTAGAGATTAATTGTATAGTATTTAAAAAACATGTCACTTAGAAGAACTCAGTTGATGTAGTCACACCTTAAAAACAGGAATCAATTAGTTTTATTTTCAAATAACTAAAGATTAAACAGCTACCAAAATCTGTGTATCATTTCCAAAATTATAATCTTTGCAACATGAAAAGGGAATGTGGAACAGAATGAAGAAAGTTGTTTACACAGTTGTTCTACAAGGAGGGGTTCCTTCAGAAACTGTTTCAGTGGATAATGCATGAAACTACCTAGAATCATTTAGGTTGGGAAAAACCATAAGATTATTGAGTCTAATTTTTAATCCAGCACTTCCAAGGGCACCATGAAACCATGTCTTTAGGTGCCACAACTTCAAGTCTCTTAAATACTTCCAAGGACAGCAACTCAACCACTTCCATGGGCAGCCTGCATTGCTCTTCCAGTAGACATCTGGACATTGAAGTCCTGCCTGAGAAGAAAGACTTCATTTGTCTCTTCATCCTCATTGGGTGGTCTATAACAGGCTTCCACCATCCTCAGGCACATTCATGGTTTCTAACACCTTGTGTCTTTCCTGCTGCATGAATCTCCTTCCCCTACCTCCACTGAGATGACAAAGAGATCTGAGACCAAAGGACCTGGCTAGAAAGTCATATTTCAAACATTGGCCCAGACCTATCTCTAGAGACCTTGAGCTTTATTCCCTTTCCCTCTTCAAATCTAGTTTAAAGTTTTCCAATGAGCTCTGCTAATCCTGCAGAAAGTTCCCTTATTTCCCATCTGTCACCAACAGGTCAGGTTTTGTATAAACTTATCCATGACCAAAAACCACAAAATTTTGCTGGCGAACACCAGGGTCAGAGACAAGTCTTCTGGTTCATCCTACTTATTCCCTCATCATTCCCTGGAACTGGAAGTATTGAGGAGGACTCACCCTCACAAATACCATGTCCCCTGGCTGCTGCTCAAGAGATTTTGTAACTATCCTGAGAGTCCCGAAGGTGGATCATTACTGTGATACTGTCTCAAGATATGACCTACAACTTACAAGAATAATATGAACAAACTTTAAAGATGACATGTGCCTGGGGTGGATATAAAAATTGAAATGATAATTTGTATCTGGAAATCTGCATCAGAAATATATTGCGTTTGAATCTGGAAATGCAAACAAGTGCAAAAGGGGTATTGATTAGCACAGAGCCTACAAGCATATAAGCAAGTAAACTGCAAGATTTAATGGCTAAACCCAGGGAAATTCAGATCAAAAGCAAGACTAACTTTTTAAATTAATTAATTATTTTTTTTATTTCTGAGCAATCTCTAGGATTTCCCCTGAGTGAGTTTCTTATGTCTTTTAAAATATTTCCTAGAAGATATAGTTAGAAGTTACTGGTTAGACATAGGAATACCTGGGTGAGAGACTACCATACTGGACTAAGAGGTCCTTCTGACCCTGAATGTAATTAGTTTACAAAAAGTGGGCATTTTATTTCAACAGTAATAGCCAAAATACTTTTTTGTCAAAAGCACACTAAAAATACAATCATGCTGTAGATTTCAGCCATGAAAGAATTAATTTCAATTGAGGATGTTTATTTGAAATGCTGACAATAAGTGAGTACAGTATAACAGGTGCTCCTATAATTAACAGCACATTCTGAATGAAAGATGAAATAATTTGGAGCAGTATTATCTTCCATTGTAATTTTCACAGATCTCAGGCAACTAAAATAACCATTTTGGTTAAAATTACACAAAGTTCTTACTGTAATTTATTTATAAGTATACTCATGGGACTGTTCTCTTTATCCAGCTTGTGCAACAGCATTTAAGTGTATTGCAGTGTTTTACACGTTACTTTCCTTTCAATAAGCTGTTCCTGAACTTGATGGGGACAAATGAGGACAGAAAGCATATTACACTTAAATGTGATACATGCTATTTCAATCTTGACTGCACACTAAATGCTTTTAAACTACATAAGATTTAGATATTCTGTTGGGGTTTTGTTTGTCTGTTTGTTTGTTTCTTTTAATTCTTGTGTTATTACTCTGCTCTTTTTAAGTTTCTTTTCCTAGAGTAAGAGGGAAGTGGCATGAATATGTTTATAAATTCATTTAGGTGTGAAGACTATTGGGAATTCAGTTAAAATCTATCTGAATTTGAATATATCTCATCAGCACTTAGCAGAAGAAGCAAAAAGGCAACAAGGGGAGAAAAACCAGTTTCCTCTTGCTCCTTTGCAGGGATCTGATGATCTTGACTTTTCTCAAGCACAGGGCAAAGACATAAAATATTTCTATCAGAACACAAATACTCAAGAGACTCAACTTGGACTCAAAAAAAAAATGTTAGTGCTTGTCATTAGTTGACCACAGGACTAGCTGCATACATTAAAAAAAAATTAAAAANCTATTTTATTATTTTATTTCTTCTTCTCTCCCAGCTCCAAAGTGGTGGCTGAATTTCAAACTTTTGTGAAGTCTGCATTTCAATTTGCATACCAAACCCAGACATAAACCATAACATAAATGCTGACCAAACCTGGATTGCCTGTCTGATACTTAGACTTTTGTGTCCAGTATTAGTCAAAGGATGGAAGTGTTCACACCACATCTCTAGTACTGGGAAAGAGGCAATCTGTGGAGCTACAGACTAAAAGGATGCTTAGAGATACAGAGCTAGAGCTAGAGCTAGAGATAGCACTTGTATTCTGCTCTGACACAGGTAACTTTAAGCAGCAGCTTAAACGAAAAAGAAAAAAATTGCAGAATCTTGTGAAGGGTCTTCCAAGGGAAAGCTTTGCCAGTATTAAAAGAAAAAGAATCTATTTATCTTTAATAATGTATAATGAAATGTGAAATTTGTACAACATTTATCTTGCTACTAAGCGCCAAATCTATGAGAGACGAATAAGCTCTAAATGTTGTCTTAAGATAAAGTTTCTGTGTTAAAACTAAATCTAATGAAAAATTCATTTTAATACTTTTGTCTATATTAAAGGAACTTTCTCAGTCTACAATCAGCTCTAAAATCACAGTAATATTTTTTTTCCTGCCACCATTTTGATACCAAATATTATTCTCTGTAGCAGCTCTAGGTTTGCATACTGATGTCCATGAAGGATGATGCAATGTATTCCTCTCTTCTTTTTCGTCTACTGCTATGAAAACTGGGATTAATATATCCTGATATCTCATCTCTCTAAAGTCATTGCAAGCAGTAGAATTTGACACATATCCTGGACTCAGAGACAAATTAGATTTTTCATTTTTCCAGCCTTTCAGAATTGCACCCTACAAAGTGGACAAAGAGAAACCCTTACAGTATACAAACAGGCGGAGGTATGGCAGCATTAACAGCTAAACACTGAGGAATCAAATCTTTACTCTGATTTTAATTCAAAGTTACTCTTTTTACTTCTATTTATTCACTCCAGTGTGACTAAGACAGAATCTGTCTCAAAGAAAATCTTATCAGGTTAGATAGTCATAATCTTTAATGACTACTCTTCAAATCCACATTTAGTAAATATGTTTTATCATTCCTTTCTTGCTTTCATCAGTTTTTTTAGTTCAATACTAATTTTCCCAGCAACTGTCAATAATATTTTTCTTTTAGATATTTTAGAGTGCTAGTTTATGGTAAAGTTTATGTATGACTACCAATTATATTGAGTAAAAATTGATTTATTCTGTTGAGGTAATGATTGCAAACTGAAATTGCTATTACAGGTAGTGAAATATCAGTGTCCCTAAGCATTTAATGACAGTTTTCAGAACATTTCACTAGAATCCACTGAAAATGAATGCTCTAAGGCCCTTAGAGTTATTATCTTTTGTATGATAGCAAATACCTCTCATGTCAAAGAATGGTCATAGCAATGTGTATATGATAACATCTAAATTCAATGTGCAGTGGTTGGTCTTGAAGTTGGTAATGTTCTCCCTCTGCAGTGCCAGACCAGACAAAACTAGGACAGAGGGTGAGAGAGAAAGAAGGAAGAGAGGGAGGAAGGAACTGGCTGTGGACTCATCTCTCAACTGTTGTTACTGTCTTCTAACAAGAGTAGAACTAACTGCTCAAAGGTGAGCTTCCTTCTCTGTGCACTTTTGGTCTAAAACCAAGCATATCACTGTAAATCAAATATCATTTTACCTAATTTTAAACTGAAACAGCAGAGGAACAGACTCCATCCGCAGGCAGCATCAGTGTCAGTTGGTACAGGATTACAAGCAGCACCATCCCTCAGCTCAGACAAGAGATAGCTCTTGCAGCCCCTTTTCTCTGGCTTACTGGAAGCCCTGTGAGACTCTGGGACATAATGGAGAAGGCACAGTGATCTAGGCCTTTAGTATGTTACCTGAGCAAAAGGACAGTGATTCCCCACACCAGCATGGGTTCTATACACAGCCTGACTTTTTCATACAGTCATCTCTCTACAATTTATTGGTGAGGAAACTGCTGTTTGATTTCTGCTCTGATATATATTGTGGAACAAGAGCAGTAAAAAAGCCCAAAAAACCTAATAATGCAGTATTTCAATGAGCACCATTTTCTTGAGTTTATGATGCCTTTCTTTCCCTGATACTTAGTTGACCACAAGCAAGAAACAGCATGTGAGTAAATTTTATCCCAACTGAATACATCCAGAACTATGTTACCAGAACTATTAGGCTAAACTATATAACTGCAAAATATACTGTATGGCAAGCTACCCTTCCCCAGGCAACCTCCTACAACCAAAGCCTGTTAGTTCCTCTTGATTTGCTTTGGAAAGATATTATTTCCCAGCCTTTTTTCTTTCTTTTATCTTCATCTATAACCTATAAACAAGCTGCTAAGACCAAACTACTAATATTACATTATTAATGCAGTAATACGTTGACTTTCTGCAGTTAACATCTGACTTTGAATTATTCAAAAAGCATATTATTACAGGATTTTTAAATTCAGTTAGTAGCTGAAGAAGCCAAAATGTTTTTAAAAAGAAACAGAAGTTTTAAGCACATTTTAAATGCTTTCTCAGCCTACATGAAGGGAAAATAAAGACCAGAAAGAAAGTTACAGCAAAACTGAATATACACAACTCATCAAAACCCAGATCACAAGACCAAAGTTTAGGTGATTAAATGCTAATTAGACAATTAAAATAATTTTAGATCCAAACAACAGATTGCATTACTGGAAGCAGCTAAGAAGATTTTGGTTCATCAGCAGTTGCAGAGCGATGACTGGAAAACAAAGAAAAACCAAAAACCAAAACCCGGAGGCAGTAGATAGAAAGCTCAGATAGAAACCATCCTTTTGCAACAAGTCTGAGAAATAGGCCAACCAAGAGCAGGAAATGCTCTATTCTGCTTTCTTTTTTTCCCCCACAGTCTTAGTACTATTAAATGCTGGATTTGGCAGCTACCTTCTTGTGAAATTTTCACACCTCACAAGACCATCCCAGAGCTGACCTTGTTCACCATGTATTAAGATGGAATATGGGTGTGAGGGCAGAGGCACATTGAAGGGCAGGAAAAGATCTGGCAAAGAAGGTACAAGTTGATGTTTACTATATTCCTCTTTCTACAAAGTTTTAGATGCCATAATTAGGAATAAGATTTGAAGAAACTACAAAGGTTTTTGGATCATGAACAATCAGAAACTTGTTCAATTTTACATCAGAATGTTTAAATTCAATCCTAAATCCTCTTCAGTAGCTTTTACAGCTCTCATCTATCTTATTTTGGCTTCCCAGGCACTTGCTGAGGATGCAAGTAAATGGTGCATGCATGTCTAATTAGCCTAGTGAGTTTCCTGAAGCAAAGAAAGGATCTTGGAGGTAGGATTACAGAGGAACATGGGAGAAGTCTGAATACTGAATAATTAAGAAATGGGATAGGAAGGGCAGGGTAGATTATAAAAAGAAGAGAAATTCTTACAGACCTCTTATTCCTACTGTGTTGTGTATCTGCAGCAAACATCAGCACCATACAAAGCCTTAGATGTAAATTTTTATTTATTAAAGAAAACCTGATGTCACTCCTGCTATAGCTATCACTTCTATTTCCACCCTTTGTTTTTCTGCCAGTATCATGAGATAGTCCTTTTTTTCTGACTTTTTTTTATATTTATAGATTGTTATGTCATTGGTTTTTATACCTATCATGTCCTAAAATATCTTCTGAGTCACCATCCCTGGAGAAGTATGGTGCTTCATGCCATCATTTAGTGATAGACTTGGCAGTTCTGGGCTTATGGTTCAACCTGATCATCTTTTTCAAACTAAATGATTCTATAATTCTATGATTTTCTGTCTGTACAAAAGCTATGGATCAGTCAGAATGATCTCTACTCAAAATATGACAGGCTTCCCATCATAAACAGTAATCTGAGATTAGCTCATTTGGTGAGAGCCTGATGTTAACACTGCCAAGGTCATGGGTTTGGGCCATTTATTTAAGACCCGGGCTCAATGTTCCTTCTGGATCCCTTCAATCTCAGACTTTTCTGATTTTGTAAATATCATGTATTAATGAAGAAATGATTTTCAACCTTTTTCAGTTTATGGACCTCTAAATATTTCCCATAGCAATCGTGGAATTTGATTCTGCAAATTTAATACAAAGACAGCTTTGAACATCTCCAACAGAATTCCATGTACCACAGATAAAAGACTGAAAATCTCAGACTTATATTCTAGAAAAGCAGATCAATTAATCTGACAGCCAAAGGGTTTTTCCATGAATTTTGGTACAAGATTTCCATTTCTACAGAAGTTACTGCCACTTCCACATCCAGTATAGAATACGCTTTTTCAGGTATCTCTTTCACAGAAATGCTAAAGGCAGTGAAAAGAAATATAAAAAGAAGGAAGTGTTTTAGTCTCCCAGTAAAGCAGTCACTATTTACATACAATTTTGCAACCGTAATTGCTTGCCAGAACTGAATTATGCTAATCATGGAATGGTTTGGATTCAAAGGAACCTTAAGCATCCTTTAGTCCTAACTCCTCTGCCCTTGACAGAGATACCTTTCACTATACCAGACCACTCAAAGCCCCGTCCAAAGTGGCCTTGAACATTTCCAGGGACGGGGCATTCACAACTTCTCTGGCTAGAAATCTGTTCCAGTGCCTCACAATTCTCACAGTAAAGAATTCCTTCCTAGTATCTAAAACTACCCTCTTTTGGTCTGAAAACATTACCCCTGTTCCTATCACTACAGACACTTTTCAAAAGTCCCTCTCCAGCCCTCTTGTAGGCCCTCTTCATGTGCTGGAAGGTGCTATAAAGTCTCACCTGCATTTTCACCAGGATGTACAACACCAACCCTCTCAGTCTGTTTTCTCCACAAAAGAAAGAGACATAATTTGCAAAAGAGATTAGATGTTTGCAGTTCTTTATTAAAAATAAATTCTTTGACTGGAAGGACTGCTGAAAAGATAGCCAGATGGTGTTTTGCCAGACAAGGCTGGATTTGCCTAATAACCAAAATGGCTAGCAGCTTACAGTGGGGTTTTAAATTTGTACTTTCTCTTATCAGCAGAACATATCAATGTCATCTTAGCTGACTGGACAGACACTTAGAATACTTGTCTGTCATGTTAGCATGCACAGTGTCTGTGCATGAAGTACAAACAGTTCTTTCAAAATTCAAGGAATGAAAAGCTAAGAAAAACAATGACCAGGAATATTTTTGATAGAAATTAACAGACAAACACAGGCTGGAAATCTTCCTGCTGTGCTCTAAAGGCCAGCTCACTTAACCTTTGTAGTGCTTGGGCTTTTACCTTTAGGAAAGCCTAGAAGAAGTTGGTAGGTGTACCAAGAAACCCCACTGTGTCAAAGAAGGGAATTGTTTTTGCTGGATACTCAGACATATGGCATAACCTTCTCAACAGAATTACAAAGCAATAGCTGAAAATTCATCAAATAAACTACCAAATTTCCTATAGAAATTATGCCTTTGAATATGTAGGAATAGTACAATATTAGGATGAAGAAATTCTAAAATACATTCTACACACTTGAAAACATAGTCTGTGTGCCTTCAGCATCATGCCTGCTTTTTTGATGACAGAAATTATCTTTCTCTTTAGCTCAGAAGAACCAAAACAGACAGAATAGAAATGGAACTTTATTCCTTCTTTCAATTCAATTTAAAAGTCAATTAAGTACAAAACAATAGATTCAAAATTCCCCCATGGAAATAATTTTAAGGCAGGGATAGCAGTGTTGAGTGAATTTGTAGCACAGGAGAGATCAATAACTGACTGAGGTTACAATCTGTGAATGCTATCAAAAAAAAAAACAAAAAAACTGAAGTTAGTGGGTACCTGGAGGAATGGAAAAACAGGTCCTCAGGAAGCTGTGTGTAGACAGGCCCTCATGCTAAGTCACATGAGTTTCATTACAGCTAAAAGCATTCCCTTATGTTAACCATTGTCATACTGAGAGACTGTATACACACAGATAAGCAAGGAAAGGAGGACTGGACGTGGCACTCAAGAAATGTGAAAGCTACCATTAGTGTCTCTGCTATGCAGTGGTGCAAACATAAGTAAAGCTTAGGTAGTCATACTGATCATAGCTCTGTCATACATTTCTTCCTTAACTTTTGATTTTTTTGGCCAATTTTATCTGTTTTTATTAGTTTTGCATGGCCTCAGGTTTTCTTTTTTTGGGGGGAGGGCAGGGATTGGGTTGGAGGGAGGCTACAGGCCTGGCTCTGAGATGTTAGAAGCTTCTTCCATGTACAGCAATGCCAATCCCTGCTGGCTATGAAGATGGGTATGACACTGACCAAGGCAGGGACAATTACAAATGGTGGTAATACCTCTGTGATAATGTATATAAGAAGAAAAATAAACACAAAATTGTTGTGTAGTTGCAATTCCAGCCAGAGAAGAGAGGAGTGAGAACACATGAGAAGAGCAGCCCTGCAGACACCAGTGTTAATGGAGAAGGAGAGGAGGAGGTTATCCATGCACCGGAGCTGAGACTCCTCTGCAGCCTGTGGTGCAGACCAAGGTGAAGCAGCTGTGTCCCTGCAGCCCATGGAGATCCATGGGGATGCAGAGATCCACCTGCAGTCTGCAGAGAGCTGTTGCTCGTGCAATGGACTCACACTGGAGAAGTTCATGGGCAACTGTCTCCCGCAGGATGGACTCACAGTGCAGGAGGGGAACAACTTCTCCCTGCAGAAGAGGAGCTGAAGAAGACTCAGGTAATGAATTGACCAAAAGCCCTATGTCTCCCTGTCTCCCTGCACTACTGGGGGAGAAGGTAGAGCTGGGAAGGAGGGAGGGGTGGGGGAAGGTGTTTTTAAGGGCTTATTTTACTTCTCATTATCCTGCTGATTTGATTAGTAGTAAATTCACTTCGTATCTCTAAGCTAAAACTGTTTTGCCCATGATGGCATTTGATAAGCAACCTCTTCTGTTCCTTATCTCAACTTGTGAATCCTCTGTTATATTTTTTTTCCCTTTGTTCAGCTGCAAAGGGGAGTGAGTGACCAGCTTTGGTGGATGCCTGGCATCTGGCCTGGGTCAACCCATGACAATGTTTGATACCAGGACAGACCTTTAAAAGTCCTTATTACTACCAAGGGAAAAACAAAAGAAGTAGAAAACAGGTAGCAGATGCCACCAAAGAAAAAATAAATTGTAGCTTAAGCCCAACAAAAATTTTTTGACAATATAGAGCTTTCATGCAAAATAGAAAGACTAAACCTGGCTTTTTAAGTTGTTCCAGTTATAGAGTATTTACATGCTAAATTAATATGAAAAAATATATTTTCCATTTAATATGTAAAAATATGCAGATACCTAAACCATGATGTCTTAAAAAAATTGCCATAATTAAATCTTTAAAAACATGGTTTTCTTACACCTACAGATATTGTGCTATTTTTTACTTTACTTCAATGACTGGTTGTGTTCAACATATCCTAAAAACCCCACATGTAATATACATATAACTAAAGAAATAATATAAACATGTTTGCAGATAGTAACACCTTCAGATTTATAGGTACTATGTTGCCTTTTTGCTCATATACGTCACATGTCTTCACTTCTCTCATTAATTATGTTTGTTGTAAAAGGACAAAAACATTACATGGGATGAAAATAAACTTCACAGCTAATGTTTAATTGCATCATAAAACCAAACATGTAAAAAAGTTCAAGAATTTTCATAATAAATCTTAGAGTTATAGTTCTGAATCTTACTTTAATTAACATAATTAAATCTAGTAGCTCCTTTTAGGAATACTATACTTCAGCTGAAAAAGCTTAATCCAAAGTTTAAAAATACTGCAGACAGTACTACATCTGCACTAAAGCCAAANTGTATCTGCAGCAAACATCAGCACCATACAAAGCCTTAGATGTAAATTTTTATTTATTAAAGAAAACCTGATGTCACTCCTGCTATAGCTATCACTTCTATTTCCACCCTTTGTTTTTCTGCCAGTATCATGAGATAGTCCTTTTTTTCTGACTTTTTTTTATATTTATAGATTGTTATGTCATTGGGTTTTATACCTATCATGTCCTAAAATATCTTCTGAGTCACCATCCCTGGAGAAGTATGGTGCTTCATGCCATCATTTAGTGATAGACTTGGCAGTTCTGGGCTTATGGTTCAACCTGATCATCTTTTTCAAACTAAATGATTCTATAATTCTATGATTTTCTGTCTGTACAAAAGCTATGGATCAGTCAGAATGATCTCTACTCAAAATATGACAGGCTTCCCATCATAAACAGTAATCTGAGATTAGCTCATTTGGTGAGAGCCTGATGTTAACACTGCCAAGGTCATGGGTTTGGGCCATTTATTTAAGACCCGGGCTCAATGTTCCTTCTGGATCCCTTCAATCTCAGACTTTTCTGATTTTGTAAATATCATGTATTAATGAAGAAATGATTTTCAACCTTTTTCAGTTTATGGACCTCTAAATATTTCCCATAGCAATCGTGGAATTTGATTCTGCAAATTTAATACAAAGACAGCTTTGAACATCTCCAACAGAATTCCATGTACCACAGATAAAAGACTGAAAATCTCAGACTTATATTCTAGAAAAGCAGATCAATTAATCTGACAGCCAAAGGGTTTTTCCATGAATTTTGGTACAAGATTTCCATTTCTACAGAAGTTACTGCCACTTCCACATCCAGTATAGAATACGCTTTTTCAGGTATCTCTTTCACAGAAATGCTAAAGGCAGTGAAAAGAAATATAAAAAGAAGGAAGTGTTTTAGTCTCCCAGTAAAGCAGTCACTATTTACATACAATTTTGCAACCGTAATTGCTTGCCAGAACTGAATTATGCTAATCATGGAATGGTTTGGATTCAAAGGAACCTTAAGCATCCTTTAGTCCTAACTCCTCTGCCCTTGACAGAGATACCTTTCACTATACCAGACCACTCAAAGCCCCGTCCAAAGTGGCCTTGAACATTTCCAGGGACGGGGCATTCACAACTTCTCTGGCTAGAAATCTGTTCCAGTGCCTCACAATTCTCACAGTAAAGAATTCCTTCCTAGTATCTAAAACTACCCTCTTTTGGTCTGAAAACATTACCCCTGTTCCTATCACTACAGACACTTTTCAAAAGTCCCTCTCCAGCCCTCTTGTAGGCCCTCTTCATGTGCTGGAAGGTGCTATAAAGTCTCACCTGCATTTTCACCAGGATGTACAACACCAACCCTCTCAGTCTGTTTTCTCCACAAAAGAAAGAGACATAATTTGCAAAAGAGATTAGATGTTTGCAGTTCTTTATTAAAAATAAATTCTTTGACTGGAAGGACTGCTGAAAAGATAGCCAGATGGTGTTTTGCCAGACAAGGCTGGATTTGCCTAATAACCAAAATGGCTAGCAGCTTACAGTGGGGTTTTAAATTTGTACTTTCTCTTATCAGCAGAACATATCAATGTCATCTTAGCTGACTGGACAGACACTTAGAATACTTGTCTGTCATGTTAGCATGCACAGTGTCTGTGCATGAAGTACAAACAGTTCTTTCAAAATTCAAGGAATGAAAAGCTAAGAAAAACAATGACCAGGAATATTTTTGATAGAAATTAACAGACAAACACAGGCTGGAAATCTTCCTGCTGTGCTCTAAAGGCCAGCTCACTTAACCTTTGTAGTGCTTGGGCTTTTACCTTTAGGAAAGCCTAGAAGAAGTTGGTAGGTGTACCAAGAAACCCCACTGTGTCAAAGAAGGGAATTGTTTTTGCTGGATACTCAGACATATGGCATAACCTTCTCAACAGAATTACAAAGCAATAGCTGAAAATTCATCAAATAAACTACCAAATTTCCTATAGAAATTATGCCTTTGAATATGTAGGAATAGTACAATATTAGGATGAAGAAATTCTAAAATACATTCTACACACTTGAAAACATAGTCTGTGTGCCTTCAGCATCATGCCTGCTTTTTTGATGACAGAAATTATCTTTCTCTTTAGCTCAGAAGAACCAAAACAGACAGAATAGAAATGGAACTTTATTCCTTCTTTCAATTCAATTTAAAAGTCAATTAAGTACAAAACAATAGATTCAAAATTCCCCCATGGAAATAATTTTAAGGCAGGGATAGCAGTGTTGAGTGAATTTGTAGCACAGGAGAGATCAATAACTGACTGAGGTTACAATCTGTGAATGCTATCAAAAAAAAAAACAAAAAAACTGAAGTTAGTGGGTACCTGGAGGAATGGAAAAACAGGTCCTCAGGAAGCTGTGTGTAGACAGGCCCTCATGCTAAGTCACATGAGTTTCATTACAGCTAAAAGCATTCCCTTATGTTAACCATTGTCATACTGAGAGACTGTATACACACAGATAAGCAAGGAAAGGAGGACTGGACGTGGCACTCAAGAAATGTGAAAGCTACCATTAGTGTCTCTGCTATGCAGTGGTGCAAACATAAGTAAAGCTTAGGTAGTCATACTGATCATAGCTCTGTCATACATTTCTTCCTTAACTTTTGATTTTTTTGGCCAATTTTATCTGTTTTTATTAGTTTTGCATGGCCTCAGGTTTTCTTTTTTTGGGGGGAGGGCAGGGATTGGGTTGGAGGGAGGCTACAGGCCTGGCTCTGAGATGTTAGAAGCTTCTTCCATGTACAGCAATGCCAATCCCTGCTGGCTATGAAGATGGGTATGACACTGACCAAGGCAGGGACAATTACAAATGGTGGTAATACCTCTGTGATAATGTATATAAGAAGAAAAATAAACACAAAATTGTTGTGTAGTTGCAATTCCAGCCAGAGAAGAGAGGAGTGAGAACACATGAGAAGAGCAGCCCTGCAGACACCAGTGTTAATGGAGAAGGAGAGGAGGAGGTTATCCATGCACCGGAGCTGAGACTCCTCTGCAGCCTGTGGTGCAGACCAAGGTGAAGCAGCTGTGTCCCTGCAGCCCATGGAGATCCATGGGGATGCAGAGATCCACCTGCAGTCTGCAGAGAGCTGTTGCTCGTGCAATGGACTCACACTGGAGAAGTTCATGGGCAACTGTCTCCCGCAGGATGGACTCACAGTGCAGGAGGGGAACAACTTCTCCCTGCAGAAGAGGAGCTGAAGAAGACTCAGGTAATGAATTGACCAAAAGCCCTGTGTCTCCCTGTCTCCCTGCACTACTGGGGGAGAAGGTAGAGCTGGGAAGGAGGGAGGGGTGGGGGAAGGTGTTTTTAAGGGCTTATTTTACTTCTCATTATCCTGCTGATTTGATTAGTAGTAAATTCACTTCGTATCTCTAAGCTAAAACTGTTTTGCCCATGATGGCATTTGATAAGCAACCTCTTCTGTTCCTTATCTCAACTTGTGAATCCTCTGTTATATTTTTTTTCCCTTTGTTCAGCTGCAAAGGGGAGTGAGTGACCAGCTTTGGTGGATGCCTGGCATCTGGCCTGGGTCAACCCATGACAATGTTTGATACCAGGACAGACCTTTAAAAGTCCTTATTACTACCAAGGGAAAAACAAAAGAAGTAGAAAACAGGTAGCAGATGCCACCAAAGAAAAAATAAATTGTAGCTTAAGCCCAACAAAAATTTTTTGACAATATAGAGCTTTCATGCAAAATAGAAAGACTAAACCTGGCTTTTTAAGTTGTTCCAGTTATAGAGTATTTACATGCTAAATTAATATGAAAAAATATATTTTCCATTTAATATGTAAAAATATGCAGATACCTAAACCATGATGTTTTAAAAAAATTGCCATAATTAAATCTTTAAAAACATGGTTTTCTTACACCTACAGATATTGTGCTATTTTTTACTTTACTTCAATGACTGGTTGTGTTCAACATATCCTAAAAACCCCACATGTAATATACATATAACTAAAGAAATAATATAAACATGTTTGCAGATAGTAACACCTTCAGATTTATAGGTACTATGTTGCCTTTTTGCTCATATACGTCACATGTCTTCACTTCTCTCATTAATTATGTTTGTTGTAAAAGGACAAAAACATTACATGGGATGAAAATAAACTTCACAGCTAATGTTTAATTGCATCATAAAACCAAACATGTAAAAAAGTTCAAGAATTTTCATAATAAATCTTAGAGTTATAGTTCTGAATCTTACTTTAATTAACATAATTAAATCTAGTAGCTCCTTTTAGGAATACTATACTTCAGCTGAAAAAGCTTAATCCAAAGTTTAAAAATACTGCAGACAGTACTACATCTGCACTAAAGCCAAATGACAGCAAAAATGCATCCCATTTCAGAAGTATCATTGGCTTGTGTTCCTGGCCAAATTCCAGTTTAGAGTTTATACTCTTTTTATATGTCTTTCAATATACAAAAAACCCTTAAAGGAGTACGTGTCACTCATACCTAATGTACATATGCCTGCTCTCTGTGCAGGCATAAAATGCATCTGCAGTCTGGGGGCTTTCCCCATTTACCTAGAACAGATATTTGGTAGATTAAAATAATTTTGCAACACGAAATCTGCAAGCTTATAATTGCACTTGAATTTATACTGTGTTTAATACTTTCTTTACCAAGAAGAACCACTACAGGAAATCTTCTCCCTGCTCCATAATGTTTCCTTTCTTAGCCTGTGCCATGGCACACTTTGTACTATGCCTGCAACCTCTCTTCTTGTGCTAGGCTGCCTTCCCACTTTTGCAGGTTTGGAAATCTCTTGCACCATGGCTGTGGGTAGCACCTGATCATATAATCTGCCATACAGTTATGTTCCCATCATGTGGACTTCACTGGGGAAGAGGAGAGGTCTGTAATTTACATTTTTCCATACAATATATTCTGTTTAAATGAGGTAACATAAAAAAAATGCTGTGTAAGGAGAGATCAAGTTATGTTCCCTAAAGATCAGAGATTGTGAAATGATGAATAATTCAAGTGCATGGTTTTCGGCTCAAATCAAATGCAAGTTGTGCATCTGCCTTACAGAACTGAGTTGTCAGTGCTCTATTAGGTGTCCGTTATGGACTGCTGCCCTTGATGAACTAATCAAAGCACAGTGAAATAATTTTAGTTGTCCCTGATTATCAAACTATACTAAAATGAGTTCACAGTTTAAATGGGAAAAATGTTTTCATCAAAATGCTGCTTTTTTTCCATAATCAATTAATCTGACTCTATTTACAGCATGAAGAACATATCTTGAAAACACATGCTTAAAATTGATCATGTGAAATAACTTCAACAGTCCCACTCACGGAATATGTCTTAAGTAATCATTAGATTAGAAAGCTTTAGCAGTTCATAATCACAGCTTTTGCAGAGTTCTTGTGACTTTAGTATTACATGCTGCTTGTTCTATTTTCTTCATTTTTATATTGTATTGTTTAATTTTTTTTCAGAATGGTGAGTATTCTTTAAACTTACAAAAGACAAAAGAAAACAAAAATATCAGTCTGGTCATAATAATATCATGTATATATATTATGGCTGATTACAATACAGAGTTCATGCATTTGATTCTGTGTTGACTCAGAACTCAGCCATACTTTCTAATGCTATAGTAGCTAATACATGTTAAATACCACTATCTTAAGAAAGATTCAAACCTAGTAAGTTTTATCTTTCATTATTGTCATGAGCAATGCAAAGTTTGTTCTTCGTTTGCTTAAACAGTGTGAATTTAAGACACTGAATTACTTCTGAGTCTCATATGATTGCTTATGCATCAGGACAGCCACCTTTATTTTGCAGGAAAACAGACGTATCATAAAATTGTCTACGTCACATCCGGAAGGGCACTTCTGCCATATAATTTTTTTTGCATCCTTTAGTTTTGTAATTCCTTTCTTTACACAACACCAAACAAACTAAAATTCCTAAGTCACCAGTGCAGTGATAGATCCAGAAGACTATGGAATGAAAAGTTTGCTATCCATGTGCTTGATTCCTTCTCAGCTACGTAGATTTCACACTGAATAGTCTGTGAGCACCCATTAACCAACTGTGGCAGTGTGGTCATGATTACTCAAGTGCCTGCCTCTGGACCAAGGATACTTTGAAACTGCTTTGTGCAATAATTAACCTGTGTAAAACTAAAATAATTAACCTGTGCAAAGTCAATTAAAGTGCATGTTTTCAATATGCATTCATCCATAATTATGTGTAATATTGCATTTTCTTGTCTAATTGAAATGTTATATGCACTAATTTGGGAACTACACCTTTATTGAGATATGGATGTGGGAGCATATTGTACAGTGGTTTCTTCAAATGCACACTCCAGATTTGGCTGCTATCAGTAACCAATGAACCTATGTAGCAAAACCCTACAAGAGCATGGGAGGACTTTGAGGTGTGGGAAGGATGCTGCACAACGTTCCATGATCCATGTGGAACAGTTTGTCCAGTGCTGCAGGAGAGGCTTCCAGCATTACATGAGATATAACATTGCTATCGTTTTTTCTATAGTTGTCATCATTTACACCATAATCCAGTTTACCAGTTTAGAGTGATAGCCTAAAAAACTGGACATCTGCTCAGTACATAATAATTAGAAACAAGTGTTCAATAAAACAAGAATTGAATGAAAACATAGACAAATATAAAAAGGTCATGATCAGATGTGAAAACAACCTGGGTTTTGGGTTTTTTTTGTGACTTAGTCTTTATTTCAAAAATTCGCATAAGCTACAGGAGGTTATCTTTTGTATTTGAGTTCCTGAATGTGTCATAGAGTAATGTATATTAATGTATATGTAACTGCTGTTGTTTTTAAATTGTGGAACTTCAAATAGACATCAAATTGAATTCTTATACATAACCCATCTGATACTAAACTTGTAGGAGGCCTCCGTCTGAAGTTTCTGCACAAAACTTCTTTGGAACCTCTCCAAAGATTTGCAGCCAGCTTTGAAAAACATACCTGTATTTTTCTGAATTTCATTTTTAATATCTTTGATTGCATCAGGTTTTTGCTTAAACAGCATATATCTTTAGAAGTTTAAAAAGAAAAATCCCAAACAAAGGTAGAAACTATAGTTAGGAAAATCACACAAAATACTGGGCTAATTTTGATTTATGTTTTTTCATGCCTTGTACATGACAATTAGAAAGAATTTCACACCATAGATTAGAATAGAAATGAGTAAACCATAAACTTCTACTTTGGGATGTCAGATACTTTGTCATCTGAACTTTGAACCAGGCTTTGAACCACACTTACCTTTAGTCACATTTATATATGTTGTAATTTACTTTAAAACACACTATTTAAAATATCCTGCAAACTTTCCAGCATTTCTGTGTTTTGTAAATAAACCATAAACTTTTTAAATAAAACTGTTTATGTTAATAGCAAAAAGAAGGGTAATATATTTTATTTTCCCATTAATGGCTGAATTCTTTAGTCAAATAAGCTATGTCCTGCTTCCACTTCAGTGAATACACTTTTTTTTTTAATTAGGAAGTGTCTTCAAAGACTTAAAAGAGCATTTTTTCAGGTTACCCTTCCACTTGCAATAATGCTATACAACACTGCCATTACCAATCTAACTGGTAAAAATTGGTGTGTCGTTTTTTTCTCAATGGAGACATATGGACAAAACCTAACTCTGCCTCGTACTCCACAGTGCAACTCGGCTACATTAATAGTTATTCGTGGGTCAGTGGGCTGTTTATGTCATGGCTGAAATCGAAGCCATATCACAATCTCAAAAAGAGGCAAAACAAAACACAGCCATCCCAAAGACAAGTGCACAGTGGGAAAAGGAGAAGGAGGAAGAATGTGAGTTATAGAAAACCAGCCTGATTCCTGCCTGCTGGTCCTGAATACAGAACCAGGCTGGGGTATGTTTCCCCTTGTTGGTCAAACAATATCTACTGCTCCCAGAGCTCTCAACAAGACGGTTAACTTTCCAAGGCTCTGGCAGAGAAAAAGCACACAAATCTTTTCTGCTGCCCTAAGAACCTGCTCATGTCAGTCATTTTGACAGATGGCTCTAGTCAGACTATTGTATCTACCAAAGTGGACAAAAAGATTATCATTATTCATGCTGGAGCTGTGGACTTGTATTGATTCAGCGGCTGCACATGACTGACCTACATAACTGGACTCCAGATATAAACTGGGTTAGAGTTCCTTTTTATCTGTTTCATGTGAAGAATATAAAAAAAAACCCCAACTATCATAAAGTGTCTGCAAGTAAACCCATTACTAAATTTACACATCACCACAATAATAAAATTGAACAAAAAATAAATAATAAAATACAACAATAATATTAACCCTATAAGCTCACACTATCACTGCAAAAAAGCTGCAGTGTCTGGAATCAGTCTTTTCTTCAGGTTGTCACATATTAAAGACAACCTGCAGGTACATGTGAAGGATTAAAACAGAAGCTGTCGCTGCATGCACAGCATGCACTACCATGTATCTTTATATTCCAGTCTGTAGCAGGGACAAAGGAAAGCAGTTATTCTTAAACCATAAGTATTAGTTCCGAAGTAGGATGTTGAGTGATTAATCAAACTTGCCACAGCTCTCTTCGACTTGGGGCCTGTGCTCCAAAGAAATATCCATCTGTCTCATTCTTACATTTCCCATGCATACAGAATGATCTGGTAAACTCGTAGATGCTGTCTCCAGGCACAAGGCTGAGTTTTTAAACCTAATACTATAAGAAAATACTTTAATGTAATTCGCCAAGTACTACCAAAACTATTTTGCAGACAGGAAGTGTGTATGATTTTGCTTTAGCTGAGTGTGCAGATTTCCAGTGAGTTCTTACAAATGTTCAAGCAGCTGAATACAGAGTGCTGACTAGTCAATAAATGCTTATCCTGAATGATGCTGGATAATGGAATTAAAATTGTATTCATCTTTGAAGTTCACTGATTCTAATTTAGAGCTCAAGAAGGACTTAAGAGCCTTTTTTCCTCACTCTGTTCATTAGGTCTAATTATAAAAGCACTTACAGTACTGGCCAACCAGTGATTTCATGTAAATATTTACAGAAATCAGACTTGTCCAAAGAAAGAATAAAAAAAATAAAATATCACATCAATTTTCAAGCAACCTTTTATTTTCTGATATCATGACAGTTTTTAAATTTACATTCTCTCCACATTCAGAATTTACAAGCAGAAAGTATTTAGGCAGATGATTTTGAGCTATTATCTGTGGTAATATTTCCAAGCTATTTTTCAGCTAGGTCTGCGAAATGAACTAACGTATCAAAAAATTTGTTTACATCTTCCCAGTTCTACAAGACCTAAGGCAAATGATTCCTCAAAGTTGTGGCTCTGGGCCTGTATCACAGTCTTAATTGTCATTTTAAAAAAGTTAGCAAATCCCTACATTTTCTAGTTTTGAGGAAAAGCTGAAAAATTACCTGTTTAACCTTTCACGATAAATAAATAAATAACACAAAATAAAACTCTTTCCCCCCCATTTTTTCTAAACTGCAAAATGGCCTTATGACTTTCAGCAGGATGACAAGCAATCATCTGGCGACATACCAAGCTGGCTAGTAGAGATTCTGGCCAGCTGGCCAAGAACACGGCTGGTTCCTGCCCAGCTTGCCTGCTGTCCAACTCCTGACTTCCTGACTGCTTCCACCATTCTCCCCTGGCCAAATGCCTTATCCTCTTGCTGGCTGCTGGATTTGCTGCAGTTCTGAGCTCTGTGTGTCTGGCTGGCTGGTAGGAAGTGTTGAGCCTGCTCTCCAGCTCCCCAGCTGCATGGGCACCCATCTGGTGTTTGGGATCTCCAACAGAGAGAGGGGCCAAAACAGACTGTTAGGCTTTGCCAGGGATTCCAGACTGCTGATATTTACTTCCAACGTAAAACAAACCAAAGACTCCACAATTCAGGATTGTCTATAAAAGGGCAATTCCCTGTTTCCTCTCATCAGCTCTGACTGAAGACTAAACAGTACAGAAACAGATTAGAGTGTTTTTCCATTTTCAGTAGTATCCTAGTCCATGCAATGTTCAGTTATACCATCCTTGGAATAAAATAACCCTAGGTTGAAAGAGAGGTGAGAAAATTATTTTGAAGGCCATATTCTACATCTCTTTATGGGGAGGAAATATGTAAAACACATGAAAAATAATAATGAATAACTTGTGAGTGTATTTTCCTGATTCAAAAAAAAGAAAAAAAAAATTAAGGAATTGAGGCATTTCCTTTAAACCATAGAGATGTATGGGGGAGATGGAGAGTTTGAACTGTAGACCTGAGCAAAGGAATGCAATGTTGAAGTGGCTGTGATTCCCTAAGAAGCTGAAAAGAGTGATGAAGTGATAGACTCTTTGCCCCGGAAAGAAGTGAATCTCTGTTTCCTGAGATGAAGATGATCTCAAAGATAAATAAAGAGAACCTTTGCTTTGAACAGCTTATCTTTAAAAAAATAAAACTCCCAGACATAGATGTGGCCCAGAGGAACAACTGTGAACATGGGAGGAGTTTCATGAAAGCAGATCTTCTGGGCAGCTGCTGTTCATAAAAATTGGAACTATGAGAGAATTCAGTGAGAGAATTTTCTTGTGGGAGAATTTTCCATTGCAAACAAGAGGTGCTTCCCTCCCTAAGTGAACTGAAGAAAGACTATTTTAGAGGTGGAAAACTGAGATTTCTGAGTCTTGTTTTCTGCACATTGTTGGTTAAAAGGAAATAAAGTGTGGGGAGGGAGGAGTGTTCCTGAAAGTTGTTTTTCCCCTTTTAGTGTTTATTAATAAAGTTTATTACTTTTAAACTTAAGTTTGCTTTGTTCTTGATTGAGAAATTACAAATTGGCAAACCAAAGCCAGAACACCAACATCAAAGGCATGCAAAAACAGCTTTCAGTGGTCTTAGCATATATATATATGTATATATATATGTGTGTATATATGTGTGTGTATATATGTATATATATGTGTGTATATGTATGTATGTATGTATGTATGCATGTATGTATGCACACATTATTTATATGATTTTGGAAAAAAACCTCACCATAAGGTAACAATTCTACTGATTGACGAAGCTGGGTTTCCCTCTACAATAGTGAAGCTATCCAAGCACAACGATAAGTGTATGTATTTAACATTACATCATGCATGACTCCTACCATGGTTAAAAAAAAAAAGTAGAATGGAGTGCAGACTAGAATATAAAAGAAGATTTTGTGTTTCTGCAACATGACATTCTTGAGAAGTAAGAAATACCCCATACAAGCAGTAGATCTTATGTTCTTTCTTCCTGAAGTCCCTCCTGCAGCTACCACCCAAAAAAAGCAGTGGTGACAGTTTGTGGAAGAACTCAAAATGATTTTTGCTGTCAACAAGCAAAACCCAAGAGACCTATATCTAAAAGAACTTATATGCACTAAGCTGTCCTACTTCACTTCAGCGTTACCATCTTAAGGAAATTAATTAATTCCTTCAATGCAATAAAGAAGACACTACTTAGGGAAAAGAAAGATCATAAAAGTTACTCCCAAAGGACAGGAGAAAATGCGAGGCTTCCATCAGCCTGCAGAGAGGATGATCTATAACTTTATCCATAGCTTTATCCATGCTTGAGATGTGTTAAAACCTCCAGTCCCTCTTCCTGCTCCCTGTACTACAACACTGAAATATCAATTCTTGGAGATTCTGGAATTGGTTTAGTTTTTTCAGTACTCATATCCCATACTAGCAATGAATATTTACAAGAAAATTACACAATAATTTTCCTAGGCATTAAGTAATCTTACAGTTTATTTAAAAGCCTAGATCAAACCAGATCCACAAAACTGGCACATCCTTAACACCGAGTCTAATAAAAACTCTGAGGAATGGTACAGCTTTATTAGACATACTCTTACTTGGATGAGTTTAGAAATCATTAAGAACATGAAGAAGTACAGATGAAGCCTTCATACTTTACATACTCCCTTTTAGCAAAACTGCCACAGGTTTATTTCATTACTGACTCGGAACATTTTAGTGAGAAACGGTTGGGGTGACCCAATTCCTTATGGACCCTCACACAGCTCAGCTCTAGGGAAAGGAAAAAGGAGAAAGGATGAAGTAGACTGTCAGGGGACAAATTTTTCATTTTCAGATCTTATTTCCATCAAGCACAGGATGGTATGAGACAGAATTGGATGAGACATAATCATGCAATGTCACCTTCTACATTTATTAGGCAATGCTGGGAAATAAATATATTAAGCAGCAAGGCATATTCCTATTAACTAGGCTGTGGAATATAGAGCCATGGAGAACACTTTCATTTATTCTAAATAAAGGTGAAATATTTTTAATAGATTAAATATATTTTTACTCTAGAAAATGTGGAATTCAAAATTTATGAGGGTAAACATTCTATATTTTTAGATATGTGAATTATGTATGAGCACTCATCTCTTCCTATTGCCTTGGAAATCTGTTACATGAACTACAGGAAGTCTTATTAACTGAAAATGTGTGTGTGGCACAACTTTCCATTTTTAGGTGAAACTGACATTTCAAAACATAACCACATTGCATAGTGTAACAATGTGATATGCTGAAATGATAAAATAGTCGCTTTCCAAAGCAGAATTGAAGAAAAACAGATTATACTGAGCTAGGAAAAATGTTAGATTATACAGCAGTTATCCCCTTTTCCTCTCCTCCCAACGTCCTTCTTCCCTTAAAAAGAAATCAATGATTTTTCTTCTGAAGATATTCAGCAGTGCCATCATGAACGTTATTATAGGCACCTAAGAGATCCTTGTACCGTTGTTTCTGGCAAGGAATGAAATATCTGCTTGATGTACTGAAAACTTTAGCCTGTTTCTGCATGTATTTTTTTATTCCTGACTTTTAATCTAGCAGGTCTCTTATTTTCCAACCACAGAATGATTTTCAAACACCCATGTTTTTTTTCTAGATCAGTACATTCACTGACATTAACAGTTTGCAGATTTTCCTTTTAAACTTCATTAGCCAGTTAGACCACTTTCCATAGCAATATGAATCACAAATATGAAAATTCAGGAATTACTGTGTTGAATAGAATTTAGAAGTTGAGAGAAAAGTCCATTTTGAATTCAGGCTAATATTATAAAGAAGAAACAAGGATGAGGATAATATTGATATCAACTTCACAACGAAACTTTATAAATGGTGTTTTTTCAATTTCCTTTAAGACTCAGATAAGATCTGTTTTCTTCAGCAGCGTAGGATTAGGACAAGCACACATTACCACTCTTAACTCACTATGCAAAGAGCTAGTGAAAGACATCAGTACATGCCAGATAGACAATACTTACAGAATTGACTACTTTTATGTTTAAGGTAAAAATGTCATATTTTTTTCCAGCTTCAGAAAATGTATTTTGAATTCTGGAAGTTATTTGTTGAAAGACAGGACTAAAACAAGAACACTGCAAGAAAATTCTGCAGTCATTCACTTCCACCTTTTCCTTCTTGGGGAAAAAAACCCCACCACCTTCCTAAATTTGATTCACATTCTTCACAAAGAATATTTTCTATACCAAACAGCTGTCCCAGCACTTTCTCACAGCAGAACTGCAGTGCCGTGGACAAATGAAGCTCTTGAAGAAAAGTAGTTTATAGCAGAGAGGTATCTGCAGAAAGAATTAGTTGGAGCTTTTCCAAACCAGGCTGCAGTAAAAAGATGAGATCTTGCATACTTTGTGGATCCATGGAATCGCATGGGTTGCCACTTCCATGGAGCACAATTGACTCAAAAGTAGTAAAAGCTCAAAAGCAGTGAAGTCTCTGAAAGAATCACAAAGAAATAAAACTGATGTTTACTTGCCTTGGATGATTCCGTAACTCAGGTGACAAGTACAACACAATTTTTAAATTTAATGTGTTTATCTTTCAAATTTTTGCACGTTATCATCTTTATACCACTTTGTATTTTCAGATATATGATACATATACGTCTGGGGGAGTTTAGGTTAGATATTAAGAAAAGATTCTTCACCCAGAGGGAGCTGGACACTGGGAGAGGCTCTGCAGGGAAGTGGTGACAGCACCAAGCCTGACAGACCTCGAGAAGGGTCTGGACTCTCAGGCACGTGGTGTGACTCTTGGGGTGTCCTGTGTGGGGCCAGAAGTTGAACCCAAGGACCCTTGTGGGTCCCTTCCAACTCAGGATAGTCTATAAGTCTATATTGAGGAGGTGAGAAAGAGGAGAAAATAGGGAAAAGCCTGCTCCACGATGAGCACATTTTTCAATTTGCCATTTTCAAAACAGTCAGAGTTCTACTTTTTGCTACCATATTTTGGAAAAACTTGAATCATTAACTAATTTTCCAAATTGTTTTCAATACTATTGAAATATTTCATTCATAGTGGTTAATCACCTTCCAGAAAGAATTTCAATTTCTGAAGCTATGAGACATTTTAGGAAAATAGGCATTTTTAAATATACATGCATGCATATACGTACACATAAATACATATTTATATGTATATAAATATAAAGAAAAAAATACAAAATCTACATGAGAGATCTTAGTTTTACCACATTTGTTACTATTAGCTCAAAGCAATTCAGACATTCTCCTGATTTATTTTTGTAGTGTTTAAAAATACAGACTAGATTTGAAACTGCAGATTTTTTAAGAAACAGAAAACCCAGTTCTGTTCTATTCTAAATCATTACCATGCTGTATTGTTTTGTGCCTTTGTGATCAACAATAACTCATTCATTGTCCTTGCCTTCCTTATTACATATTGTCTCAGTATGCATGTAACTAAAATTCCATTCACAGGACTCAAGGTGTCATACACTCAACCCAAATCCATAATCTGAAGGAAGGCATGATGAAAATTACTCTTGTGTGTTGGTTTACAAGAAGCTCAGTGTGACTCAGCAATGTGCACTCCCAGCCCAGAAAGCCAGCCATGTCCTGGGCTTCATCCAAAGCAGAGTGGCCAGCAGGGTGAGGGAGGGGATTCTGCCTCTGGTGAGACTCCACCTGGAACACTGCACCCAGCTCTGGAGTCCTCTGTACAGGAAAAACATGGACCTGTTGGTGTGTTACCTCCAGAGGAGGTAACAAAAATGATCAGAGGGCTGAAGCACATCTGGAGTTAGGCTGTTCAGATTGAAGAAGAGAAGGCTCCAGGGAGACGCTCTTGCAGCCACCGCATTCCTGAAAGGGTGAGAAGAAGTATAAAGAGGGACTTTTTACAAGAGCTTGTAGTAATAGGGCAAAGGGATTTGTTTTAATCTGAGAGTCAGTTTAGATTTGGTATTAGGAAGGAATTCTTTTCTGTGAGGGATATAAAGCACTGGAACAGGTTGCCCAGAGAAGCTGTGGATGCCCTATCCCTGGAGGTGATCAAGGCCAGGTTGAATGGGGCTTTGAGCATCCTGGTGTAGTGGAAGGTGGCCCTGCTCATGGCTGGGAGACTAGAAGCAGATCATTCTTCAGGTCCCTTCCAACCCAAACCATTCTATAGATTCTATGATCTTCAAATGTGCTTTTTACAAAGATATCATCCAGAAATGTATTCATTGCTATCTACATTTCCTAAGGACATTATAATTCTAGTTATTAGCAACTAGACATCTTTTGTTCTAATAAAGAAAACAAACCAACAAAGTGCTGCATCTGAGTTCTCACCCATACTACAGTCAAAAGGACTGTACACTGCATGATGATACAAGTAATAGAACCAAAATCTTGGAAGCTATAGTGATTGTTTTCTAGTTTGAGGGATGCTTATCTGACCTGTTACAGCCATTTATGTAGTTCATCTGAGGTATCATTCAGAGGTATAATGATATCACATATGGTAATTTTATAATTTTCTTTTATATTTTGAAAATGATTACTTTATGACCCCTTAGAAAATTTGCCATTTCTTCCTTACATTCAGATTATTTCTGCATTTTCTTCTTTATCCTCCCTTCAACAGGTCTTCACTGACATGCTTTGTATAGTAGGACAATCTAGGGTAGTTAAATTTCAGTAGAAAGGTAATTGAATTCTAATGAGCAAGTGGGATCAGCAGAGATCATTTCAGGTGATAAAACAAGACTTTCACTTTCAAACTAGCAATGCTGAAGTAGAAGTGAACTATTTGAGTTCCAAATTTTTATGAACATAAGAAAAAACCTAATTTCCTGCTCTTAGGATCCCTGTATTATAACAACTAGCATGGGCCATCATTGTTGATGAGGATATCATATGCCTACTGACAGAGGTTTCCTATGGTCCTATGAAACACAACATGTGGAATAACGTGAGTTCCAGTTCCAACAATCTTTATTTCTAGTGCTAGATATTATAAATATATTTCTGAACTACAGAAATGTTGTTCAGTGTTGATGTGTGTGCATTCCATAGGCTCTAGTGCTTTCTCAGTGTTCAGCCTAGGATGTTTAGGGTATGCTGCAGAAGCATGCCACTTTTAAATAAAATAACGGCACTTGTTTGGCAGTTAGTTTCTTTTATAGATGTGAGGCCTTGTCTTTCTTCCCAGCTTTGTCACTTTTTCCCACACATTTTTACTACTATGGCTCCTCTGATGCCTCAAGTAAGCCTAAAAAAATTATTTGTTCTCCTCCTCCCACCCACTGTCAGCTTAGTGAGATAAACTGGCATGGCATGCATATTAAGTACTCCAGAAGCATAAAGAAGCTGTAAAGAAAAAAAAATACAAAGGCAAGAGAAGTATTTGGTCAGGGTTGGGAAGGGAAGAGCAGGCTGTAGGGCAGTTTAACCTGTTATGCTGATAGGTTTTTATACTGCTTAAGCTTTCCTTGTCTCAACACCTTTCACATATGCATATAAAAGTTATCAGGGTCTTATCCAAACAAAGACAGTGAAAATTGCAACTGTTTGATGTATCTAAAACTAAGTCCTTAAACTTTGACCTGTGGCTCTAGGTAGTTGTGACTAACACCTTCTCATCTACACTGTAATTGTTTTAAAGTACTGATAAAGCAGTCTGGTGCACTGCTGTTCCCTACAACAAAGATTATCATTCTTTCCATCTGTAGAGAAAGAGCAAGGGATACAGTCAAACAAGCTTTTAGGCAGAATTCGTTATGGCACTTGAAATGACCTTGAAAATCATTAGTGAACCAGTTATCAACATTTCAAGTTTCATTTCTCTCACCACATCTGGCATATCTTTTTTTTTTTTAAAATTAACTTTGCTAATTATCATTAAAACCATTTACTCTGAAGTGTAAATTGCTATACATCTGATTAGAAGGCATGTCAGTCCAATGTGTCTTCCTTCCAATTCTGAGACTCAGACATTTGTGTATGACCCTATACTCTTATTATGTCAGTAAAAGGCACATATATGAAGAAATATTTTCCTATTAGCATTGATTAAGAAGTTTCTTAGCAGCTAGTATTGATGCACTATTCCTGATATTAATTTTCCTATGTTACACTACTCTGACTGGTGATGTTAATTGTTTATACACTGAGACAAAGAAATACATCAGCCATTGAGAATGGTTATGCTGAGACTTCTTAGCTTTATTATAGAGCCTGTAAATCTTCTAACTCTAAATGCACACAATACCACAGAAATATTTCAGACCAAGTTCTCTGCAGCAGTAAATCAATAGAGCCCTACTGAAATCAATGGAGCCAGCGTGATTTACAGTAGCTCAAGGTCTGCCCTTTCGATTGCACCCAATGATATAAGAGACTCAAGAGGGTTATTACAGTAATATTCAGGAATATATTTTCCAGTAAATAACAGTTCTTTACAGATAGACTGAGGAAACATGCATAGGTATTGCACTGTGACCCAGAGGACTATCAGGGCGTGCCTGCAGTTCTTTACTCCAACTTTAGCTACCTGTAGATAGACACCAAACCAGGTACCAGAACTAACCTGGGTCTCGTTCCAGCTATAGCCTATCAAAATACTTACATTTCCCTGTTTGCCTACTCGTATGAACATAAAAAAGTGCTTGGGGAAATCAAGTTCCTATCATTGCAAGTGAACCCATGGTGCAGACATGCAACTCCCAGGCTGACAGAGGAGTTCTATCACCAGCCAAGGTGCAGAGCTTCCTCAGACTCTGTCCTCTCCAGAGGCAAAGAAAGGCAGCTATGATCTTTCCTCATCGATCTCTACAAGTGAGTCTAAACTTCTGCTCTGACTGGCAATGCAGAGTGATGCCTTAGGATTTTTGCTTTTATATTTTTCAAATCCTGTACTGCATTAGTGCATAAGTCTAATCTCCATATAGAGTGTTAGTTTACTGTCTTCACATCTCACTGCCTGAAATTCAAGGACACTCTACTTCCTCAGGCCCCAAAAAGTATGAACAAAAGTGAGTTGGGAGGGGAGCAAACTGGGGATATATGACTTCCTTATATGAAGCTGTAAGTGGAGGATTAACCCTTGATATGTAAAAGGACCAAACTTGCAATCATGTGAAAAACTCATGACTGTTGTCCATATTTGGTTAGCCCCTCTCGGAGGCTTTTGATTGCCCAAGATGTATCAATTGAAGGTCTTTAACAAAGATCTTACTTTTTGTTCTCTTGTCTGGCTTCTGTTCTAAGTTGCTACTCCAAGGCATCAGGTGGGTCCTTAACTTCAACGCTTTAAGTGTCAAAAGCCAGCAAATTCAGCCATGAAGTGATTTGAGATATTTGTATAAACTGTGTTTGTTGGATGAGCACAAAGACTTAGGAGACTTAGAAATTTGTATTATTTCACTCTTAAAACCAATGTAAATGTAGAATAACTTTAGAGTCAAGTAGACTGTTATGTAATCATACTTGCAGTTTAGTTAAATGATATTTCTGCTTTTGGAGGTTTCTTAACTAGCTACTTACTGCTTTCAGGACATGCCCTGGCAAACTAAATGCACTAGTGAATATATTTGAGATGAGGTACTATAACATATACTCATGGCTCTGCTGTTCATTCTTCATATAGCTTTATTGCTTAGAGACACATAGGGGCTAAATATATTACTGCAGGTACTCTTAGGAATGTTGCCAAATGGCTTTAAGAGACTGTATGCCTGCTTTGCTGTCCAGGCCATATCTTTCTTGCGTCTAATCAAATGACCAGAGATCATCTTAAAAACTCTCATTATAAAAGGCTTTAAAATATATTAAATAGAGAGGTATGACAGAAAATGTGCCAACAGTACTGCAAAGTTAACCGTGGTGGAGTTTTTTGAATTGTTGGGGTTTTTTTTCCCTGTATCAACAACATAACTACCCTAAGTTGGAGACATAAATTGAGCAAAATATAAGAAGAGCAATAATATTTTTCCTACAGCTGGAAAAAGAAAACTAAGACCTTCTGTCAAGCACAGAATTTCTGTGCTAGAGTTTGAAAATGTATATTAAAAAAAAAAGGCAAAATCTCTAAGGAATCTTTTTATTTTCTGTTGACTAGAAATGGCCAACATAAAAATAACAAGGAAAATTAATTTAGAAGACTTTCAGCTCAGGTGAATGCACTGCTTTTGTAAGGCAACACTTAGCACTCTATTAACTTACAGGTGACTTTGGAGCTTTGTTGTTGTAAACAATTTGTCTATTTAAAATTTGTAATAAAATAAGGGATTATTTCCTCCTTTGTTAATGAGACTTTCACATCTCTTACCACAAAACTTGACAAGATTAGGGATTGGAGACACAATGTTTAATTACTTTCACAAGCTGTTTAATGTTTGCAAAGACTGCTTAGAACTGTGGATGAAAAGAGAATAATTATCACTTAATTATATAATCTTTAAGAAAACAAGAACATGTTTCATCTTTCAACCATATGTATGCCAGATAACACAATACTATTGGGCTCAAAAACCCTCAGAAATCACTTACTTGAATATCTGATATCTGTTGTATCAGTTCATTGCATTAATACAACACGTGCACTAGAAAAAAGAAAACCATGTGCAGGCTCTGTGATAAGTTATGCTTTGTTAAAACTTCATTTTTTTTGTTAAGTACTACATACTGGAAAAAAAAATACAGCCATGGAGAAGAGGAACAGAATTTACACCCTAAAGTTACCAATGGAAAAAATGTTACATTGGTTTAGTAGATAAAGAAGCAATTACGTATTCTCTGTTATTTATGACACTGATTCAAAATCAATGTCCCTGCTATATTTTTCAGTGGAATTTTGAAGAAGACATTAAAAGAAATTCACTGACGTGTGTCTTTTAAAGCTGAGGGGATAGGAACATAAAAGCATAACCATTCAATATATTGCTTATTGGTAAGGTTCCATCTTTGCTTTGGACAGAGATATGTAAACACATTAATTCATAAATTCAAATGTTCAGGTAAATAATTTGCAATAAAATATATAATAAATAAAATTCTAGTAATTATAATACAAGTTTGTACCTTGAAAAGTCTGCCTTAAGAGACCTTCTTTAAAACAGGACGTATGTAGCGTTCTTAAGGCTGTATTTCATTAGCTGTTATTATGCTTTAAAAAAATTTAGTCTGTGGGAGGTTTTTTCTATTTCAATACAGAGACTTTAGCCTTATTAATGAACAAAAGCAGAAAAGTGCTTCAACTGGAGAAAGAGAAGGAAAAAAATCAGTATTTCTCAGATAGGACGTAATTTGCTTAATTCCAGTCAGTCTAAAGATTACTATAATTTCTTTTTGTTGATTTTGATTTTTTTTCCTAATATGTCTTAAGGTGTGTTTACTCCATTCTAGAAACTAATTTTAAAAATTTATGATAAATTTGTACTTTTATGGGAGTTGAAAACAAAATAGCAAGACTCTATTACAGAACAAGCTAAAATGTAAAAGCTGTGCCATTTGGCACATATTTTTGGCATGAACACTGTCTTTAATATATAAAAACACAGGTATATATTTAACTATAAAGCCAGTAATAGCATACCTTCATATGAGTGTAAAGAACTATGTTATATTGTGATGTGCTGACCCAGCCAGCGACTAGATGCCCCCACAGCCACTTGCTCACTGTTCCACTTGCTCCATCAGGACAGGGGACAGCACAGGATGAGAAAAATCAGAAAAACTTGTGGGACTAAAATGAAATTTATAAATGTAGGAAAGATGGTGGGTGGGTTTACCAAGACAAAACCATTCCCACAAGCAGACGGATGCTCAGCCAGTTTCTGAGCAATGGACATACAGAAAAACAAAACCCCAACCTTCTCTACCCTGATTTATTGTTGAATGTGATATGGAATATTCCTCTGAAAAATTTGTTCACCATTCATCTTCTTTCCCCTCATCTTATTGTGAATGAGCTTTGCAATTTCTGTGTTCCTTTTCCATTGTCTTTTGGCCCACACATGAACATCCTGATCTGTTCCTGTTAGGATTGAGAAAAAGCATATAACTGGCTTACTGTCTCTCTATCAAACCTCCATAAGGCATGCCCCAGGAGCATAGAGTGGAGCATCTGGAGTTCCCTCTCTGCCTCTGATCCTTGGCAGTCCATGGTACTCAAACAGGTGAAGACATTAGCTTTCTCAATGGTAGTGTTAAGGTTAGAGGTGTTGGGTTTTTTTCCCTTTTCCCTGAATATACGGTCTTTGGAATATGCTTACTCTTTGCTTGCTGGAAAATCCACTATTTCCATGAATAAAATTTATTATACCACTAGAAACACTGGACTATATTCTTCATTTTTGCATGGAGTCAGGATTTTAAATTAAAAACAATATATAAATTTCTTTATGAAGTGAAACATTTGTGTCCACTGATACCATGCAGTAGCAATACTGCTATCTGCATGGTATCAATGGGAGGCTGGTTTCACAGCTGTGTTCACACTGGTAGGGATTCATAATCACACACATAACTGCTTTATGTCCTCACTCTGATTTTCTGATAGCATTCAGTCTTAATTTTACCAGTAATCTTAAAGACATAAATACACCTGCAAAGAGTCTGCAAAAGTGCCTGTGAATTTTTCCCCATCTCTAGTTACTCTCTGAGTCATTCAGTCTCCTGGTTTCTGAAAATATGTTTTTGCTGTATCATAATTATTCCCTTTCATACTGATAAGATGCTCTACATTCTTTCCTTGCCCTCTATTCCTGAGTAAATTTCATGGATCAGGACAGAAAGCACACATGCCCTTGGTGTTTCCTCATCCCAGCCAAATACTCTAAACTAATGTAAAGACTTTCTACTTCTACATTCCTGAGATGCTTTCACTTGCTGTACAGACAATAATACTGCAGGTCCTTCTATCAGTCATTCTTATTCAAATAGCATGCACATCTCTGAAGTGATGGGAATACTACTTTCCCAAATTGAACATACAAATATAAATTCACATACCTCAACAGAAATTTAACTCTTCCACCAGGCAGTGTTGTATTTTCTGAATGTTTGATAAGTATCTTCCTTCATTGCTATACTATTTTTATAGCAAAAATAAAAGAAAAACCCAAGTTACCAATAAGATCATTCTTTACCCTATCCCTCAGTCTCCACCATCAAACACCTCAGAAAAAAAAAAAAAAAAAGAAAAAGAAAAAAGACAAAAATACCTTGAAAACTTGCAAGTTAATTAATAAATATAAGGAGTTTACGTTCTCTTCATTCACTATAGCAAACAAAAGTCTCATACCTCTGTATACTTCAAAACACTGTGAAAAGCCACTGACTTTTATATGCACAGCCACAGATCTTTATACTTTAACAAAGCAAACAGCTAAATTTGGTGTGTTCACATCAAAGCAACATAAGATGTACTAGACCAGACAGAGGTCTAGCTGGCTTGGTATTCTGTCACAAATACTGGTCATAAGGAGATGTTTAAAACAGAATAGGACCATAACCAGTAAAGGACATTTCCCATTTATATGTATGCCCTGCCAAATATTTTCCCTATGATGCACTTATTCAGTAGGATGTCTTTAGTGCTTCTATGAAATACGTAGTATCAGTTTGTATTTAATATCCTTAAATGGCTTTATCTATCATGCTTTTGTCCAGTAGTTTCTGGGTCTAGGTGTCCTTTCACTATCTGTAACAATCATGGGCAATGAGCTCTACAGCTCTACCATCCACTGTGTGAAGAACCATCTCCCCTGTTTTGTCTGTATCTCGGCCTAGTTCTGTTTCATTACTCAACCCCCAACTTATTTTAAGGAATTTACACTAAGATTTTTATTGTTTTGTTATGTATGTGCAGTTACAGTCCTTTGCTATTTTCTATCAACTCATCTGATGCTGAGAATCCATTTGTTTAACCCTTGTTCATGAGATTGTTTTGTGACAAATAGATGCAAACGAAATTATGATATAAGAGTGCCATTTCCTAGCCCAAGATTCATGCCCCATGATGTGGAACATGCTCTTTTTTCGAGCAAGCACCAGCAGGTGGGAATGTTATGAAGATAAAAATAAAGCCTCAGACCTTTGTCTCCAGATGTATCATACATGTCCAAAATTTCCGGAGACTTATACCATATATTTATTGCTGAGATGTGCAGTATAAAAATATGAAGTCCCCACACACCACTTGCAGTCACACAAACAGCTTGCAGGGCACAGCTAGAGATATAAACTACATTTGTCCAACTTTATCTTAATGTGATATCGAATTCATGGGAATCCTGGGTTAATCGACGCAACAGGAATTGCAAGTCTATAAAAGTGAGTTCCTTCAAGAAGAAACTTCTGAAAACAAAAGTAACAGTCCAAACTGCTGAATAAACACAGGCATCATCAAATCTATGTCAGAGATTTTTCAAAGGAATGAAAATAAATATTTTATGAAATGCATCCACAGGATATGCTGCATCTACAAATAAAATTCCATCTCAGGTTTGGGGACATAAAAATTATATTGCAGCAAAGGGCTTATGCCCTTAGAAAATAAGGCCTAAAAACTGTCCAGCTACAATGAAACAATGCATTATTAGTCCCTAATGCATTCATCATAAACTAAACCTACTCAGCTTAGAGTATAGCTGTATAATTAGCAATGAAAGAAAACCACTTTCAGGTTGTGCCTGCTACAAGTCCAAGAACACTATAAATAAAACATTTTAATATCTTGCTATGTTGATCCCAAAATATTCTGATGTATAAATAAAACTGTACATATCTTTCCAGAAACGAACCTTCCATTTATTTCAATTATCAACTATAACCACTTTGTAGACTATGTTGCTCCCCTCTAACAAACATTAGATTTTACTGTTACTTTAAAGTTGAACCTTTCAGAAAATAAGGCTGTCAAAATCAAGTTTACCAGTAATATAGCTAACCTACAATGACTCAAATTCCTGCGTGGAGTACAAGATATCTTCTAAGATCAAATTCCCCAAAGTGAAATATTAGAAATTAGATATTCTGAAATCAGACTACATTTATTAACACAGTCACCTTTCCTCTTCTTCTTTATAAGCATACCAAAAAATCAGTAGAAAAACATCAGCTAGATCTGTTTTTCCATAATAAAAATACTTCTTACAAATGTAATACAAGAGATTTTTTGTTTAGTCAGCAAAAGAATGAATACATTGAGAAATAATCCCTTGTGAAGGCTATAAAATACAGAAACATAATTCTGTCTCTCAAAGTACTTTTACATTGATCCTTGACCTGGAATAACTTTGAAGGATATTCCAGAGACATACCACTGCCTATTTGTCCTATTCCCCTAATAAGCATTCATTCTTGGCCAGAGTCAGAGATATAATACAGGCTTTGGTCTCACACAGCCATGCATTCTTAGAGCATGCTTCTGAAATTATTCAATTCATTGGTACCCCATCCTGAAGCAATTAAAAAGTTTAATAGAATAACTTCAAAAATGCTGAGCTTATTACCAATCAAGAAATTCCTTGCCCATCTTATGATTAGAAATGTCTTCTTTTGGGACCTCCTTCTTTACAAGAACCTTCAGAATATCTGCTTCATTCTTGATATTCTTGTAGATCTTGATGTTTTAATGAACTAAGTTTAGTTGTTTGAAAGGAAAGCAGGTAGATATCTTCTTGTTTCCTCTCTATTTCATATCAGAAGAATCTTATTATTCCAAAGAATTTTTTTTTGTTTTAAAACAAGAGATAATGGCGTGGTAAGAAGGAATAAGATCCAAATCTCTTAATTGTTGAATGAATGAGGGGAAAAAAGAGGCAAAAGGGAAATCTGAACCTGAGAATACCCCAGGGGAAGTTGCTGAACTTACTTCCTTGTCTTAATGAATCCATCTTTTCTTCCATCCTAAACTTATGAAGCCATTCATGTCAGAACTGGCACAGGCATCCCTGAACAGAGCTTCAGATGTCAGCCTCTTGCTTGCCCTTTCAGGATGATTTTTTCCCCAAAAGCTTCAGGCTTTTGACACATATGTCATGTAAGAGCTTAAGCAGAAAATCCCTCCTCCAGCCCTGACCAGGCTGGAAAAGGTCAACTTATTACATACTTGGTGGGACAGGAGGAAATAAGTCAAACCTCTCCTTACTTAATCATCTGAGTGCATTAGAGGACTGCTCAATCTTTTTCGTCCTGCCCTTTAACCTTTGCCATGGGGATGCTCTTGTAGCTGGGCACGTCTTTCTTTTTTTCTTTATTAAATCTTTCCTTCTATGAACAAACAAATATTTTTCCCAGTCATTCTTTCATACCTTTAAGGAGAATGAGACAGGCATTCTTTACTGAAGCAAGACATATGTTTTCTGTTCTATTTTTAAGATAGAAGACAAAGAGGTAGCAATGGCAGAAATACATACATGCAGCAATCACTACTCTGTGTGTATATGGCTTTGTATGCACAGATGTTATTTCTGTGCTGAGACTACTTAAAACACTCCAATTTATTTACACCAATGAAATACTAATCTTCCTTCTATTCATTACTTCATAATTGAGTGCAAACTGCTACAAAATCATAATTGAATCCTAATAACATTAAAGTAGCAGTATCTGCTTTGTGGCAATTTGAATACTTTCACACAAATGATAATAGGTGTACATGGGAATGAATTTCAGGATGTCCTGTGGTGCTTTCTTTTGGGAGAAACCTGCATTGAGGGGCAGGAAGAGCAAGAAAATTGATACTATTTACTGCATGCAGTTGTGTGAACACCCTTCTCTTTCCTTGACAGCTTGTTGGACAGCATTCCAGTCAGTGCTGGTGGAGCCGTGTTTGAAATTTGTATTGACCATGCTGATAGTTTGCTGTTTTATTGTAATGGTGTCTGAGAGAATACGCTCAAGAGAAATATTTTTTCAGACAATTTCAGAGCAAAATTTGACAACGTACAGTTAAGTGTAGCAATTTTTACAACAAATGCTAAAATTAGTTCTTCCATCTGAGTCCTATTCAATTTTTCTCAAGCCACAGCATGTAACTAGAAAGATGGCAGTGCAAAAATAGGTCAACATATGGAAAATCTCATTTGCTGAAACTGAGTACATACACTACTTGATCAATGGTCGTCTGTGTAAGGAGACAAAAGTAGAGTGTGAGCAAGTATAAGGCTGTCTATTTTCTCTAAAAATGATCGGAAAATTGGACATCTGAAAATGAATTCACTTAACCTAAAAGAATGAGCATCAGCCTGCCTCTTGGTAACTCTATTCACTTCATCTAGAAATATCAATTTTCAGAACAGAATCTAAACAGACAAAGGTATCTTAAAAAAATAACAAAGGCATCCTCAAAAGCCGTAAACCATTTACCTGATTCTAACAGTGTTGTGCACCATTACATGAAAGATCACAGTTCAAATTCCCTGAGCACTTCCTAGGTTTTTGTTTTTTGGTTTTTTTTAAAGAAAATTGTGGGTTATTTGAGATGTGGAGGAGAAAAATAATTCTCAGCTAGTGTAGAATCCTTCATTTCTTTATTATATAAAAACGAAATAAATAAACCACACGAAGTATCTCCCAACCACCTTAAAATACAGAATTTTTACTAATGTTGTTTCAATGTTTCCCTTTTGAAAATTTGAAAGCCTGATTACAAAACAATTCTCTGAAGACAGCAAAGTTCTGTTTCCTTACAGAAGCTAGTTACAGAAAGTCGCAGAGAAATAAAATCTGTAGCTGCACGTAGGTACATCTAATAGCTACAGATGGAAAAAACTCTGGACAGTCTCTGTGCAACCAGCTCCCACTCAGGGATCCACTCTGCCTCTTCACCAGCAAGCATTAGCAGAGATATTCCACAGATAACAGAGTGATGTCATACAATTTCACCCAGTCATTGCTGAAGAGCTGTCTCTAAAAAAATCTAGCATAATCTTTTCATTCTATATAGCAACAGAAATAAATAGTTAAAAAAAATCCAACCCAATGCAAAACAAACAAACAAACAAACCCCCAACCACAATGCCATGCACTTGAAAGTAAATTTAAGCTGATTTTTCAGCATATAATTCTGCAATGTATTTTTGCAAATATGAATCTTTGTCTCTGCATTAACTCAATTACTTTCTATCAGTTACTTTTGATACCTGTTCCTTGTAGAAAATATGTTGCCTTTATCTTTAATAAATATTGATAACTCAGTTAGGTAACTTTTAAGAAACTGATTGCTTTGAACTGAAATAATTTATTTTCTGGTAATGGTTTTACATATTCCTTTAAAATTTATTAAAAAAAATTAAAAATTAGATTGAAAAAGGTTCAGGGAAGTTCCTACCACTTAGATTTTCTCTTCCAAAAGAGATTTATAAGCAAGTTAGGACTGATTTGAAACAGTGTTACCAAGTCAGAAGCTTTCTGATTCAGCTTCAAATTACGCATAAATCACAGAAATCCAGACAACCACTGGAAAGGCAAAGTATTTTAAGCCTTAAACCTTCATCCCTGTGTATTTCCATCACCAGTCTTCCTTGGTGGATCCATATCCATGGACTCCACATCATCAGTCACACGGCAATCACTCACATGGATGGTGCTTCTCCTCCATCAGTCCTTTGGCACACTGACACACCTGGGCCCTGTGCAGCTCTCCAGCTCTACATCCATTTATTGCATGCCATTGGTCCCATGAGCAATCACAAATATTCTTAACGCTATTCTGGGTGGTGTTCCTCCTCCTCTGATTCCACTTTCTCCTCCTGAGAAGTGGCTTCCTTCTTTGTCCTTCTCCCAGCAACTACTTCTCCGCTGTCCCATGGCCCTTGGGCACAGGGACTGTGCTCCACCTCCCATCATATGCCCTGGGCTCTAGCCTTCTCCCTATCCCATGCCCTAGACAAGATGGCAGCAAAAACATTCCAGGAGGGTTGGGGTCCTCAATGATCCTTCCCTCTTACCTGGCACCCTGCAAGGAGCACACCCACCTGCACTCAGCTGGGGCTGAGAGGAGTCAAAGCATCCAGACATCCCACTGACAGGAAAAGGAGGCTCAGTGAGCCTGTGCGAGGTCTCTGCCTGATCTCCACAAAAGAACTGCCTATTGTTAAATGTTGCAAAGGTTCTTCTTCCCTGTCCCTGGAGTATGGAGAGGTGTCTTTTCTTCTGCCCAGAGGGAAGAGGAGGGTCTGATATCTTTTGGGTGTCTGTTCCATCATTTTGCAAGGACCTTGTTGGAGGCTATTGAGAGAGAGCCTTGGATTGTGGAGTTGGTGTTAGATTAGCTTCTCATCACTTTATTGGTCTATTTCTTCCCCATTCCAAGGAAGATTTCTCACATTTTGTTGGAAGCAGCTCCTCAACTGCAGACATCTGGCAGGTTTCCAGGAATAAGATTTTGCCCTTGTCATCTGCCAAAAGATGGCTTGGAAGCACATAAAGAACAAGGTGACACCAGTGACTACCTAACACAGCTTCACCAAAGACAAATTGGGCTGGGACCAACATGAATCTTGCTTTGAGGAGGAGTTCTAGTCTAGTGTCCTAGCGGGACAATGGCAGAGCAGTGACTATGTGGTGGGTTGGCCCTGGCTGCGTGCCAGGTAACCACCAAAACTGCTCAATCACTCCCCCTGCAACTGCACAGAGGAGAGAAAATATAATGAAAGTTTCATCAGCTGAGATAAAGGCAGGGAGAGATCATTCATTGGTTAAAGGGAAAGGATTGTCACAGGCAAGACAGACAGCTTGGGGAAATGAAATGAATTTATCGCCAATCAAATCAGAGTATGACAATGAGAAGTGCAGCAAATCTTAAAAACACCTTTCCCCCCCACCCCACCCTCCTTAGTGTCTATGTCCTTCCCACTGGGAGTACAGGGACATGGGGAATGGGGCCTGTGGCCAGTCCATCAGAGGTCATTTTTGTCACTGCTCAGGGAGAGGAGTCCTTCCCCTGCTCCAGTGTTGGGTCTCTCCAGCAGGAGATAGTTCTCCACGAACTTCTACAACTTGAGTCTTTCCCACAGGCTGCGGTTCTTCATGAGTTGTTGCAATGCGGCTCCCTTTCCACAGGATGCAGTCCTTCAAAAACAGCCTGCTCCCAATGTGGGTCACCCACAGAATCACAAGCCCTGCCAGAAAAACTCTCCTAGCCTGGGCTTATCAGTCCATGGGTCCAAAGTTCCCTGCCAGGAGCCTGCTCCAGCATGGGTTTCCCAAGGAAGCAGTAATGGCCTCTAGGTACTCAAGAAGCATTTAGACAATGCTGCAAGATGCATGGTTTAACTTTTAGGTTGCCTTGTGTGAAGTCAGGAGTTGGACTTGATGATCTTTGCAGGTCCCTTTTGACACAGGATCTTCTGTGATTCTATTCCATGATTTTATACCTCTTTTTTGCATTTTTGTCCCTCCTTTTGCTATTCTTTTGATGACGTTAAACATCACTTCAGGTACCCTGAGGAAGTCTAAAATAATGAACAGATCTATTTGAACTATAATACAAAACAAAAAGATTATATGCAATTCACCTTGAAAGTAGAAGCCATTATTATTCTTTTTCATTGCTATTTTAAAAGTTTTTTAAAAAATAGAAAGTTGCTGAAGTAATATTTTCACCTTTAGACATTGTCCTAAAGAAAGTGCCATGTTTGAAAAATCATCAGAAATTCTATTTTCCACTTTCATTGTGAAATTAAGAGAGCTTTTGCATTTTGAACTCTACCCACACACTGCAGCAGCAGTCCCCTGGATTGTTCTGAACCTTAAATAGGTGTGCTTTGGAGAATGTAGAAGAAAAAAAATCCTTCAAAAGATCCCACGCTAATGACATTCTAAACTTTTAAGAAGTTTCCTTTCCATATTTATTGAAGCTAGGCATTTAATTTTGTACTCATGGGTCCCAATGTATTCATGGTTTCCTACAGGAGATTTGGATATTTCTTTGCTTGGACAATTGTGGCTGTAATTATCTATTATACCAGCAGCCGGAACCTTTTTGTGAGCACGTATTATTAGTTGGTGGCAGTGCTCAAATGTTATCTGACATGGCAAAGAACGATCTCTGGGCCTAGATTTTCTTCATATATGCCAGTATGTGAATCAATAATAGCTCTTCAGAACTCAAAAAGTCTACCCCAGAGTGAGATTGGAGTAATGAGGGAAAATCAGACTCCCCAGTTTGAAATTGTCTTATTAGAGAAACTAGTTTGTACTTAAAAGTGAAAAGTTTTATTTTATTTTTTGCCTCATCCGTGAAAACTGAGAGTCTGCTGATGAGGATGAACAGGGCCAAATATAGTCATAGTCTTACTAAAAGGAATGTGGTGGACTTCAACACTTCATCTATTGCATCTAAGAGCAAATCATATGCCACACTGGATGGTATAATATTTACCCTGTCAGCAAGTCCCAGCTGAGAGGACACTGGAACTTTGCATATTGTGGCTTCATTTCTAAGACATTTCATGTCATATCTCAGTTAAACTGATAGAAGCCTTTCAAAATGAAACAGAAGCACAGCTTGTCTTTATCCTTGGACTGTCCACCTTGGACTGTACACTTAGCATTTGTGGCTAGAGAAGGCTGTTTCTTCAGGGAAGGAGTACTTCCCTAGGAGGGAAGAGGCACTCTCCACTCCTGGTGAGTGATGTGCAGTAATGCATGTTTAGTCCTCGACCTTGGCTGAAACAGTAGGCTGCCCAGCTTCACAGAAGTCCACGAACCTGCTGCATGATCGTAGGATGGGCAGTTTGGAAAACTTCTAAATTGTGATTCAGTTGTGTGTGTTGAAGATCTTTCCTGTTTCTCAACCCTAGACTACACCTAATCTGTAGGGAATACTTAAAAGGACAAGCTTTTTTAGGCTACTGCAGTTTGGTCATATACATGTCCAAGAATGTATAATTTCTAGTAATAAAACAGACTCCTAAAATCACCAAGGTTCCTTCAAACCTTCATAAGTCACTTATGAAGAACTGGCTAATAAGACTGAGAGGAGGCCAAGCTGTCTCTTCCCTTTAATCTTTACTCCATCTCTCTCACAGGTCACACACTCCTGCTCTATAAAGGATATTTCTTTAGAAATAAAGGGTTTTCAACAGCACAATGAACTACATGAAAATTCAATAAAATACTTATCTTTATGTCCAAGACTGAGTTAAGATAAGCATATGTACATTTTTTACCCTCTTACATTTTTCACTGCCAATGAACCACTACTTCAGGACCTTTTCCCTATGTTCATTTTCCACCACTGAATTTTAAATGCCTAGAAAAATATAGAGAGAGCTTGTATATATTTATGATATATTCTGTTAAAGCTTAATAATGTAGCATCTTGAAAATACAGTGGACACTTAAACTTCAGATTTATTATAGTAAAATTATATCCTCATTTTTTTTTTCCTACATTAACTGAATTCATTACCAGATTTCTGAGTTTGGACATTAAAATGTTTCATATAAGTATGAAAACACAGTGTTTGCGTAAGTTTAATTCCAGGAAATTAATGTGGAAATGCTCTCATTGTTTCCTCTAGTTTTGACCCCTTTTAACTGATGCCAATTAAGAAAAATCACAGCCAAAAATTAGAAATGTAAATTAGAATCCTATTGAGAAGTATTAAAGCACTATTTCCTTCCTGCTTTCCAAAATCCCAAGCCATCGAAAACCCCCTTGCTGAGTGCTTGATCTCATAATGAAACTGTACTTTAAAATAAATTGCAGAAGTCCATACAATTCTGTTCTCCACAGTGTTAATTCATTAAAATCTGGAATTAAGTTGTACAAAGTTTAGAACACCATAGCTCTGAATTAACCTATGAAAAAGCCAAGTGTTGCAAGGGATGTGGAATGAAAAATTGAGTTTGTATGTCAATTAATATCATGTAACATCATTATAAAATTTCCCCTCTCTCCTACTTCATGAAAAGACTCTACTCAGCCATTATTTAGCTATAATAATTATAAGGTGTAAAAAAAAAAAAGGAAAACCCAAATGTTACTGTGACACACAAAGGGAAACACAGCAACACACACAACAGGTGTTCAGGTAGAGAAGAAGAAAAGAACTCTCTAGTTTATTGTTGACCTCTTATATATAAGTTTCTGGACAGTGATCAGAGATTGGACAGAGAAGTTACCACCTCTCCATCTCCACTGGTCGCTTGAGAAGTGCATCAGGTGATATCTTTTTACAGAGGAATGTAAACATGATTCATGAGAATTGTACCATTATACCAAAACAAATCAGAAGGCTTATTTTCAGGGACAACACCCAAAAAAGTAAAACACTAATAAAAATATACCAGCTTCTGCTATATTTGGAAAAATGTAGGTCATCCATAAAAAAAAAAAGATTCTGCACCTCAAAAATCATAAATATTTAAAGAATAGAAGAAAATATTTTTTTAAAGTCTCAGAAAGCAGAAATTGTGCATGGCTATATTAAAAAAGAAAGCTTTTTAAAAATCCTAATAGTTTATTGAGAATGTAAATGGGCAACAAAGAAAGTCACAAACATTTACGGAAGTAACTTTTTATGGTTATAAACATTTCCGGGGTAACTTTGGAATACATCAGCTGTGCACTTACACATCACAAATCAAGTTTTAGCAGAGGATGTCATTGCAAGACTAGTGAGGACTAAATCTATAAATGGATTCAAAATGTATCAATCAAATGCCAGAGGACATATACACTGGGAGAGTTAAGAACAGTAACCCAGGGAAGCTCCAAGATAGATCACTGCCTGCCAAGACCTTAGAAAGCATACCAAGGGATATTCAGGCACCAGGGATACACCTACACCCACTAGTAGATGCTGCCAGAGACCGTGTATTGGCCCAAATGAATATTTGCTGTGACTTGCACTATGATTCTCTGAATAGTAAAATGCAAATCAGATTTACTTTTCAGAATTCCTTCTAGGCTTTATGTTTTATGTTTTGAGTGTGACAAGTAGGGCAAAATGAAATCATTGCACTTGGCAACCAGTCTTGATCAAAAAGAGATTTCTAGGGATTAGAGTGATTTAACTCTTTTAAACACTATCTAGGCAAGTGAGCTTAGTAAATTTTGATCATATCCACATTTGGAAGATAAAACCATAGCATGGAAAAAAAGTCCTGTCAGTTATTTGGAAACCTAGTGAGCCATCCAAATGAGGTAGATAAGCTGGTATTGAACAGCCATCATCTCCCAGTGTTCACAGAACATTTTTACCTTTTTCTCTGATTTATTCATTAAAACAGCTTGTTGAACAATCAGAAGGCAGATGCAATAGGTAAAGCATACAAAGGATATACATTTTGCCTTCTTCAGCCATTACAGTTCATATGTACCTTTAACTTATGAAAGACAAGAATTTGTAAGGGGATAAAATAGCAAAAAAGAGCATATTATCCACTAAACAAAATCACATTGGATCTTTTTATTCTAGTATTACACTAAGGGTTGTGCTTTATCACAAACCTAGTAGATAAGTCCAGCTATATATTAGTATCTAACTTTCAACAGTGGCCAGTTGATAAAGTTTCCCAAATTGATTCATGTAAACAGTGTGAATGAAAAAAACCCAAAAAACTATAAAAAGATAAAGCTTTAGGAAATGTAATTTCTCCTGTATTTGGAGCAGAATACTGGGACTTTGGACCCTTCATATTAGAGATTGTGCAAATACAGCCATTTCAGTAATAAATAATGTTGACCTGTGCTTTGTAAATAATTGTGCCTTTCAGCATGAAGGAAGTTATTAACAGATGAAGAAATGCAGTCAAGCTAGAGCAGTATAATAAGGTATTGTGTAACATTTAAGGTACTTTAGCTATCTGTGCATGCATTTGCAAAGACAAAGCATGCTAGCTTAAACTTCATCAGTAGAGGTTTTATTTAAACCCTCCACCTTGCACATTTACAGACACATTTACTGGTATTCTATGGTGTTTATATGATCAGCTGTTGCTTCTCAAAAAGAGTTGCCCCCTTTCAATTCTGAATTAAACCATAATCTATCATATACTGTGACTCAAAGGGAGTCAGAATTTGGCTCTAGACTTCTTAAGTTATTATACTGAATTTAAATAAGATAAACTTAATGCTGGCTAAAAAATATACTGAGTTAATAAACTAAATAGAATAACACATGTGGGAAAAGTACATAATCATATTTAGTAATAATTTAATTTAATAAATAATAATCAATATTAAAAGAAAGATAACGGTGTGTCTTTTAGTCATGGTCAAACTAAGCAAGATCTGTTCAATTCAACAAGCTGAACATGCAAATTATTTTTGAAGTATCAAACACCTTGCAGAAAGAAATTGTTTTTCAAGTCTGGGTTTCTCTTTGGAAGTGATGCATTCTGCTTTCTTCACAGGGTTGTAGAGGACCATCTGATGTAAAGGACTTATAGAGTCAAGATACACTTTACAAAAACAAAAGAAGTGCTGAAAGGACTCTATACCCTAATAATCAATGGAAAATTGTTATTAATGTATTAAGAATTTGGGTCAAATGTTGTTTAATTTCCTTAAACACTACATAATATCAAAAAACCCCTATTAGTTCTGTTAAAGTCTCCAAACTGGTAAATATTGTGTTTTAAGTGTATATACATTGTACTGAAAAATATTAATGAAAGAAAAGTCTGAATGATCACTTTTAATCACTTTTTAATTCAGTTTTGAAACTGAAGAAAGTCGTAAAACAAATTATAAGATGCATATTTTTAATACTTCTCTGCAACTGCTTCAGCTCTCCATGTTCATTAATATCACACTAAGAAAAACTTCATTTTCTTTTTTGTTTTCAACAGATACATGTCAGAATCATGTCCTCCAGCTGGTGAACATCTGTCATAGCTGTGCGGGTTCATCTTAGGGAACACAGAGTTTCTCAGCATTACAGTTTGGGAATTATATTTTGCAATCCTAAGCAATATTGCTGGTGACACTGAAAATAGCTGCTGCAGGTCATGCAATTGGGGAATTTAAGGGTTTCTGATTCCCCACTGTCAAACATTTTTATCCTTTATTTCAACTGCCATGAAAAGGAATAACATCTCAGGCCATGCATAAAAAAAAGTCAGCTACCAAGGCTAATATATACACTTCTAGGTCATCACAATGCCAAAACAGTCTTTCCTTATGCACATTTTCTTGCATGACAAAATGAAGCAGATACTTAGTAGAAACATTTCCTAAACTTAGGGCAAGATGAAGTTGTGTCTAAATTTTCAAAACCACAGATGATGTGAATTGAGGGAAAACTGATGGAGCTAAACCTTTGTACAGGATGGAATTTTTTTTGCAACAAGAAACTGGAGGAACTTCAATTTATAGGCAGAAAAAAAAATGGTACATGCAACACCATTCAATTAGATTCTGGTCATAGAAATTTTCCAGTCTATTGTTACTTTCCTTTTGTATTCTTGTGCATAACAATTAGACAAATTAAGCAAGAAGCCTATGTTGCATTAAGCCTAGGTAGAGAGTAAAAACCTTGGAGGTTACTAGAAAAGACAATGCTTAAGTTAGCCTGGGAGTGTTCACTTCATTAAAAAATTTAACAGAAGATGGTTTTTAATGCTAAGAACAATATCAATAAAAAGAAAAGCCCACAAAAAAAACTTCAAACAATTTTTGCTATGATATATAAATAAATTGAATACAGAATTCTGAGAGACTTGATTTAAAAAAAAGAAAAATTAAAAAGAAGAAAAGTGATTGGGGGGTTTAAAAGAGGCTAAGAAGGTCTGTATAATCCAGCAAACATAGCTACTTTCTACCCAAAATCAAGAGTCACTACTTAGCTCCCTGTCCCTTCTCACCTTTAGAAGACATCTAGAAAACTCAGAGAAGGTGATCTTTTCCCCCTGTTTTCTTGCTTTCTTGTTTTTGTTTCCCCATCAGTGTTTTCCTCATTAGCTGTTTTTGTTGTCCTCCTTGCTCTGCAATCTAGAAAGCAAAAGCACAGTTTACATGGATGTGGTTCAAAAATTCAGCCCTTTAGCTACTCCTTTTTTTGTTTGATAAATTCCATGTGCTCTGGCCAGAAACATGGTCTTCTCAGTGAGCTTTCTGCCAATATTGTCCTGAAGACTTAAACCAAATTCTGCAGTCAAAGAGATACCGACTTGCCAGCTAATATTTAAATTAAGCTTGATAAGCAATTTCCATGCAGTGTAATTTTTACTGATTATCCCAAATCCTTCTTACTCAAATGAAGGTCTCTGCTGACAACTATACTGTCACAAGATTCACAATATCAATGAAATCAGAACCTAAAGGTGTGCTACAATTTTAATATTTCTAAGTTTCTCTTCTAAAAAACAATACGATTTATTTGTGTTTAAAAGACACTCACTTAGATGATAATTCTACAGAAGACTGTGAATTTTCAGATGGACCTTTGATGAACTTTTCTGATTTGTATAGGGTAAGTGATGCGTAATCAAGATCCCTTCAAAGATCTTCAATAAAAGCACAATTTCATTTTAATGATACTTCTGAAGTGATGTTGGAACTCCTTCTTTAAGAGATATGCAAACAATATTTGCAAATTTGCATTTATTTCCATACAAATTAGAACTATATCTGACCCAAAGTTCATTGACATCAAAGGGAATCATCCTACCTACTTCAACTGTAAACTTACCATTTTCTTCATATAGCAATTATATTTATACAACATGAAATAAAGGAACAAATAAGAGAGATCTAAAAACATCTTTTCAAGAGGTTCCTTCACTTGCTTTGTTCTCATGATTGCCAAAAGGGGATAAAAATATCTCTGCGGTTATACTTTTCTCAAAATCTGGGCAAAAAATGCCCTGTAACAATGGCATGAAATTCACCTTGCTACAAAGTGATTGAATTTTTCCTATAGTGTGCTTATTTTACAGAAAGTAAGTGCATGGAAGAAGGATCTGTAAAGCTTCAGTCATCCAGAATTTCAGTACCTAGCCTGGTTTACAAAACTGATTATCAAAAGTGCCACTGTTTAGGGAGAGAAGAAATACGTACCTACACAAGGACATTTGTCACCCCACTGGCAGAACCGTATACTACACACCTCAGATTAATTTAAACTCTTGAGGTAAATGTTTACAACTAATTTATTCAAGATGTGTTTTCCTTAGAGACACGCAAGAGAAACAGCCTTGTTTAACAAATGGCTCATCGGGGTCTGTTTCAGAAGCAATTCATAGCTTGTATTTTATTGACTAGATTGGTGGTCATCAACTATGGAAAGTGTTCAAGGTGAGTAGGTGTGATAGAGACAGGAACATCAGTCGTGGAAATCTCACATCTGACTTAAATATCTCATTGCAGGAAAGATCTATCTTTTTCTAATTGATTCGTGTTTATAAATCAGCTCAACTATAATAACTATGGCAATCTTAGATGTTTTGAAATGTGCAGCCTTGAAAAACAATATGGTTATTATTTGGTGCTGGATGAGTCAGCTGTATTTTTTTTCATCTGGTAGTTCTGTTGGTTTTATGCTTAAAATTAGCAATGACAGCAGAGACTTCAGCATATATTCAACTCTATGTGCAAATAAAGACAAGAAACTCAATCCATTATCTGGATTTTTCACAGACTTTTACTAATTTATTCAGAATTACTCAAGACCAAAACATATCAATGACTTTACCATCAAATAATGTAAAACTAGGGTGATTGAGAATTATGGAAGAAAAAGAGAAACAGAAGATATACAAGAAAGTACAAATTTGGTTTAAACACAAAAAGTTTTAGAAACTGAAAAGGTTGAGAAATCAAACACAGCTTTATTTCAGCCTTATTATTTATTTCAATAATACCAGTATATATCTGCTGAAAAATTCAACCCAGTGTTATAAAAAAGGAAGATATGCTACCCTGTATGTCATAGCTGTGGCTTCTCAATGTCCAGAAATTTATGTTTCATTATTTTAGTTTCTCAGGCATTTCAAACAGCAAATATAGCTTACAGAACTCAGTCTTTTCCATACATTTTATTTTAATCCAGGTGAAAGTAGGATAAATTTTCAGCTAGTGTTCACTGGCAGAGTACGAAAAATGATTTAAAACTTTACTGATTTATACCTGTTGAAAAATATGACAAATTATATTTTCTGAGCAAAAATATAGAGATTCCTGATGATACATCCTTGCCCTGTTATAAAAATCAATGGTTTATCATGTTCAGACATGGTAATAAATCAAGATTTTTAAAAATATTGCCTTATGTCCACTTCAAAACTACATGTTCCTAAGTTGTTAATTAACAATTTAACATTAGAGATGGACAGTGAAGCTGGATAAAAAACATTTTATCATTTGAGCCTGACAACTTTGTGCTTTCAATATCTGGGCAATATGTGAGGAAATATACGGGGTTCCAATATGCCTGGAAGCCCATAAAAAGGCTTGGATATCATTCTCTTCTCAGCTTCTAGAATGCCATTTGATCAGCATCATTTACTAATCATTTGATTAAGCTAAGGAGAGACAAATCACCAATTTGTAACAGCAGTGGACAACTCTGGTGTATGATCACAACTCACAAGCTGTAGTTGTCCCTGGTGACTTGGGAGCTCTGTACTCTTCATCCCCTAAAGGAACGGAGGACCAGCATTTGAACTCTGCCTACATATCTATGGGCTCTCCATGAAAACACAGGCATAATACTTTACTAAACACTGGGGTTTGTTTAGACAGGTTTTATTTGCTCTCCAAAGATTTCTCTACATTTTAAGTTTTACGATTAAAAATAGCATGCTAGTTTTTCTTTTTTTTTCAGCTAGTGTTGAAAACTAGTTTCTGTATTATACATTTACATTTTTTACAAGTTTACATTTTTTACAAGTTTACATTGTTTGATAATGTAGCTGATTCAGTCCCGAAAATGTGCTATTACTCTCATATTTAATACTTACATAGATTTTTCCCTTAATCTCAAAAAAAAGACAAAATTTGTGTTCCTACCATTTCCTTGCATACATGTGCATGCACAAGATCAAAAGTTTCTAAAATAAACAAGTTAGAGATGTTTGATATATATTTTCATGAACAACTAGTGTATACCATGACTAAATAAATCCCATTTTACTTCCTAAGTACAATAGTGGCATTTTCAAAATCACTTCAAACTGACAGTGTAGCAGTTGCAAACCTATGAAGTAAGAAAACAACTAAATTTCCAAGTCTTAGAGACATCACGAGATATTCACACACGCAGGCTGATTAGCCTTTATGGCTTTTAACATGGAATGACAGGCATGCTCCTGGCCTGCATTTTCACTCCTGACATCCCCAAAATGCCAGAGAACTCAGATCTTGCTATTTCCCTTTAGGTTTTGACAGACAAAAATTATCTGGAAGGAGAATGTGTATGCAGACATAGACGGGACAGAAGCTGAGAAATGTTTAATATCAGCCCGGACTTCTCTGCCCAGTAAACTGGCCAGCTTCTTCCACTTGTCACTCTTAACCTGCATGTGTCCTCTACAGACCCACAGAGTACATTTGACCCAGTTGTCCACCCAGCTCTAACTCTTTCCCAGCTCCTGCTTTTCTGTAGGACCCTGGCAAGGATATTTTATCTTCTTTCCCTGACACTAAGGCATTTCCCCTGCCATTCCCATTCATTGCACTACATATCACTCATTTAGGACAAAAATGTCACCCTCAAATGTTTATGACTAGAGCTCCCTCAGCTATCTCAAGGGCCCCTAAAACATCTACATATACATCCTGAAAACTACAGTGCAGTCATCCTCTCCCTCCCATCTCTCCTAACATCCTAACAAGCAGTAACCATCTATTCCTATCAGTTATTCAAACATTCTCTGAAAAAATCATACATTTTAATTTCCATGCCCCTCAGATACCCCTTAGCTACTTCTAATATATTATTTAATTCATATCCACCCACTCTGCATAATTCCTTATTTTTCCCTTGGTATTTTACTAATATGTACTGTATTTCACATTAACATAGTACAGCTCAAGTCCAAATAAAATGGTTGTATATTAGTATTTAGCTAAAATTTACTTTCTCATATTATATTATATTCTCAACTTAAAGTGTTGCAAAGATTAAAGTTTTAGTCTACAGAAATAAGTTGTGCCAATTCCCAATGCCTGAGTCCAAGAGGTCTCCTATGACTCAAGTTCTTGTAAATCTTCTCAAAAGCTGTGTGTACTTGGTCTAGGGAAAGATGGGAGCAGGGGGATAGACAGAAATGCAGTCAATTACAGTTGGTAGAACTGGATTGAGCTAACAGTACATGGTGAGACTGTTCAATCTGAGGACGATGTAGTCCAATTAGTACATGACATCTGATTCCCAGAAAGCTGACACTATTCTTATTGCCAAGGTTGAGTAAGTTTAATAAGAAGCTAACAAAACCAGGTTATTTATAATTTAAATAGACTATCTCTAGATGAGTTTTCCTAAATAATCTACATACTTTGTTACAGTGAGTGCATAAAACAATTCCCATTAGAATGATACATAGTCTATACCAGAAACTAACAAACTTAGTATGTCCTGACTTTTTGTACAATAAAACAGCAAACAGAACTCTCAAACTTCACTTAATTTGGTGATTGCAGTTCAGGTAGATGCATTTTTATTTTTGACCAGGGCATTTGATTTACATTTTGCAGCTGTAAAGTGGTAGGTGGGAATAGTGTGACTCTATCAAAATTGTGCTGGATGTGGTTTCACCAACTAAATACTGCCTCCAAAATTCCTTTGGTCTGTGCAATCTCACAGTACTCTATTTATATTACATCTAAAGTTAACATTTAGCTACACTCAGAGATCTGGAGTAGTTCCATTACTTATTTAAATTCTGTTAGCGGTATAATTGCAGAATTTCTGCTGCTTCCCTTATAACAGAATAAACTACAGACAGTTAAGGATTTGATTTTATTTCACCCCACCTAAATATTATTATTTCCTTAAGTTTGTGACTACAGGTGCTTTTTGTGAGGTTTTTGTTTATAAATAAAAAAACATATTTATGATCTTACATTTCGGCAAAACACAAACTGGAGATAAATTTCCTTAAAAAGCACAGAGCAGAAGGAAACTGATTTCACTGGTCTTTATTAAATAACAGTCTTCTCTGGACTTTGCCTTTCTTGGATGGTTTAGAAGGTGGAAAGAGGTTGCATTTAAAAATTTTTTTTTAAGGGAAGTTATATGGACAACCTGCTGAATACTGATGCAATTTAATCTAAATTTTGTCAGGTCTCAAACCCTCTGTATTAGAGAAGATTCCACCATTACTGAAAGAAGGACTGTTATGCTGCTTACTGAATTTTGGCACATTTCTGTTTCTTTCATGAGACACCACTGCAATGGGAGCTGCCCCAGAAACTGGAACTGGAATTTCATTTCAGAAGCAAGGTGAAACAGTAGAATTGATAGACAGCTCTTTTACCTTAAATGCTGTCTTTGGTATGAAAAGGAAAGCAGGCTTCAAATTAAAGTGTTGCAGCCTCCTTGGCTTGATGGTAGTAGTAGTAATTTTCAAATATTCTGTATACACATGTGTGAGACAGAGAAGAGATAGACAGATATGGAGACTGATTGGAAGATCCTTGATTAAAGAAAACCACAACAGTCTTATGCTCACAGCAGGTATGCAAAGAGAAAAATAACAGAAACTCAGTCTGTTTTACAAAATGTCAATTATTTTAAATTACTCTTTTTCTACAATCTGGCAATAACCTGGCATTAGCAGGTTCAGCTGTCATTTCCAATACTGACAAACCCAAAATATATATAAAGAGATTTATTTCCCCTTTGCTCAGTGTCTCTATGGTGGTAGAGCAGCCCACAGCTACATGTAAGCCAATTTATAACTTCCAAGTAAATTTTTATCCTTTCATCCCAAAATTACCTTATTCAGCAAAACAACCTCTCTCAGGCCCTGGAACATGAGTTAAAGTCCCATCAGTCTCTTTCGGTAATTTTCATGGGTATGTTATCCCATCAGCCTATCAGCACACAAGCAAAGCTTGTATTTTCCTCTCTTAGACAATTTTTAATGTTTGAGTACCTCACCTCCCAATTGTCTCAAAGAGTGAGAAAAAGAAGGGGAGAAATAATGAATTTAAGACTAATAATTCAGCAATACAAGAAAATCTGCTTATGCTTGTATAATGTACTTTAGAAAATGTAATTTCATGGTGTTGCTATGGCCGCTGAGGAATTTTTCCTCAAACTCATCATCTTCTGAAAACCTTGAACTGAGATAAATTACTTTTTTTCTAAGAAGTGAAAGTTGATGCTTGGCATTGGAGTAAGACTAATCATGATGCCATTAAAACAAGCAACAATAAATTTAATAGGCAAAATCTTAAAAATCAAGAACTGGTCTACTTTGAAGAAACATTTAATGTTTTTATTAATACAGTAAATCTTACATACAGTTTCTACTCAGAGGCTATACTCTCCCTCCACACCTCTCCTGAACCTTCTAACATGCACTACAAAACTGTGCACCATATTTGATACCTATTTTCTGACAGTCACTCTGAAAAATTTTTACATGACTACTGTCTTCAGTCTTTTTTTTTACTGATTTCAGTCCATGAAAAATAGGAAATCAGAATTTGGATTACAATGTAAGGAAAGTTTTTTAAGTACTATCCTTGGACTGGTAAAATGGTGTACCTCAAATACTTTCTACAAATTTTTGTATTTTTCTTTAGTTATATTTTAGTTTTATACTTGTAGCATGTCATACAACAAAAATAACAACAAAAACTTTACAGTAATGAAACGCAAATACTGGTTTATTACTGTGAAAAAATATAATATGTGTCAAACAAGAACCTATGCGCTCTGTCAGCTGCACTAGAATAGACTTGGTTCAATTGTGGCTTAAGTAATTATTTAAGAAGCTTTATTTTCTTGTCTGTTAATTAACACCACCCAGCTGAGATGTCACAACTGAGTGAATGAACACTCCCTGTCATTTACATCTGCTTAGATTAAAAAGTCTTCCTAAAATAACTGCTAGAAGCAGTTTGAAACTCTTGATTAAGGTTAATCTCATAAACTTCACAGCAAAAAAAGTTTAAAAATGCTTATAAATATAGGATAGGTGGTCACTGCTAATTAGGTAAGGAAAATAGGTCTTTCGAAACTTCAGTAGGCTTCTATATCCCACAATATACCATCCCAAAAACCCTACTACCATACGGACACATGTGCTACTTGAAGACTCTTTGGCCTTGACAAACGCGGTTGGTTTCTGGTTCTAATAGACGTACACTAACATAAGACTCAGGGAAAGATCCCCAAGATAAGACTTTGGCCCACACTTGCATATCAGTGTAAATAGATTTAAAAATATTTCAGAAGCAAGATATGAAATGAGACAGTCACTTTGGAAACTTTCGGCAGTGTTACATAGTACCTGCAGCTCATGGCATATGCTGCTTAGTAACTCTTTTGGGTGAAATAAAATGCATATAAAACCCACTCAAAACAGCAAAGTCGTGTGATTCAATTTCAAATACAGTGAAATAAAACCTACGTTCACTTTGAGTTCAAATAACATCTTCCAAAGGTTTTATTAGTATTTTCTTTCTCTGATAAGCTAACAGGAACAAATTTCCTGAAGGAATACAACAAAAATGGCAACCCAAAGACTGGGTTCATTCACAAGAAATATCCTACTTCATAATCACAGCAGGAATACCCTATCTTATGCCAAATCTCAGAGGCTCTCAGTTCTAGTGTGTCCGTTCTGTACTGAAATTTCTAGTGAAAGAGGTCCAGAATTGAAAGTGGGGAATAAGTAAAGCAGGTTTTTGATGCAATACAGCAGCAAAACTAAATCAACACAGAATAAATGTGTTAGATTTCCAAATACAAGAACCTACTGTGTTCAGTTGCTATGGAGTGCTAAATGGAGTGCTAACTGAAGGACTTGCAGCTAGTCCCTTATGGAGCTAAGTGTGAAGAATTGCATGCCTGAATCACAGCAAGTCTATGTCTGATATAATTAATTCTGCACCTCATGAGTGTGACCCTCAAATGAATGTGACTGCACAGACTGTACAGAAAACTGTGATTGAGGAAGAATCTCTTCCCAGTGTGGTGATGTTCTACACAGAGATCCACTTGATGCCTCAGTGTCAGCTTAAGGTCTTAAAACATAGCATGAGATGACTATGCTGTGTAGATATGCTAGGATACTTGTCATAGAAGAAAGAAACATTTTCAGAAGTAAAAATTAAAATTAACAGATCCATTTGTTTTAAGAAAGGGACCCAACAGTAACAAAAAACTTCAAGGTAAAATTAAGTATACAGTGTAAATGGAAAACAGGTTAATTTTTCTAGGTTGTGTTTTCATTTTAGGTGGTTTCACAACAGTACAATTCTATTGATTTTACCACTCTCTAAAGGAATAATCAAACTTTTCAGCAGATAGATTGTCCTGAACAGAATTCTTGTAGCTGATTAATGCTGAAATTTGGTGAGTTTTATTCTACAATTACCTCCTGGCAACCCCTCTGGACCTTAAGAATATTGGCTAGATTCTATTTCTGCCTAAGATCCTTTATAATTACACTTTTCTCAGGAAAATACGCAGAGAAATAAAGCTGAAGAGGGAGAAAAAGAATGCTTCTTTGGGACATTTCTCAAAAGAAGACTTCAGTATCTGCGTAAATGAGAAAACAGTTGAAGGCGAGATCTGTGGAAGAAAGTGAAAGAGAAAGAAATGGTGCTAAAAGACAAAGCAGAAAAGATGTCTTGCTGAAAAAATTCATAACTTGTCTTTAATTTGTACCAGGATAGTGCAGAAAACATTGCAGGAAGACCATTTTTTTCCCCTATGGCAAACAATGAAAATACAGTAGAAATAAGGTCTCATGAGGAGACATCTTTGAAGAAAAAGTCAAGAATATTTTGAGGTCAAATACTATTTGTCTAATATTTCAAAGAGGCCAACTTGCCTATGTTGACAAGCATATAATTACAGCTGGCACCCATCAGTAAATAATAGTGCACTGGGTTGTTGGTTTTGGTTTTGGTTTTGTTTTGCTTTGACATGTGGAACAGAGGCTTCATATCACCAAATAGGCTAGCTTTAAGCAATGAGCAGTTACAAATTCATAACATACAAACTATGCATTTCAAAAAAAAAGTTGTACCTTCCAAAGATCAAGCAAAGGACTAACTGTGAATCACAACAAAACCAAATTTTTTATCTTAGCTTTGTAATTCCCTCGTGGTAAAAGAATAGAACAGACAACACTTTCTTTCACAGAGAGACAAGGGAAGAATAAAGCCGGCCAACTTCAAAACAGGACTTTGGAGGAATTTCAGCAAAATATCTTATAGTGATACTGTGAAAAGCCTTTTCTACAAGTATGTGAAGTCCCCTGGCATGTTTTGTTTGGGTTACTGCTTCTATCTGAACATATCACTCACAATCTGCATCGAGATCTATCTGGACACATCTGAAGGGCTCACTCAGCACTGTAGTACTTCTACTTTGTTGCCTTGTTCACTAAAGTCCATAGCAAAGGAGCTGGATAAAGTATGTTCACTGGAGTAAATAATCTTTTTTTTTTTCTTTTTTTTTTTTTTTTTTTACCCTAACATGACTGCCTGCTTAGCTGGTGAGGTAGATTATCTGGAGAAGAGTTAAGAGCAGATTTGCAAAGCAAAGGACTAATGACACACCCAGAGACCTGCACAAAACAGGTTGCAAGGAGTGTCCAGAAAGCTAGATAGTTTGGGAAAAGGAAAGCCAGAATCCAAGAACAGATAGAAAGAGAAAACATCCCTGACACTTCTCTCTCCATACACTTGCTAGTCAGAAGGGGTGGGCTGGAGAGGAAAGGTAATTAGAGATAAGACATGGCAGCTAGCTTATTACTACAAGTCAGAAAAGCTTCATTAGTCCTGCACTCAGACAGGATTAATTAGATGTTCTAAGCACTCCAACTCCACTATTTATTTCTGTATGGAACATCAGGTCTAGCAATATGTTTATATGGGAAGCATGTGACCAGTCAGGGGAATAAACCGAGTCTTGCAAATCCTAGATTAGCATGAAAGTACTGACACATCATCTTGAAGTGAAGTCCAACTCTTTTCACCCCACTGAACATGCCTTTTTTTTTTTCATTTTAATCTTCTATGCTGCCAAATGGGGCAAACACTAAAACTATCCTGTTTATGTCAGTTAGGAGCAGAACTTTAAGACTGAAAAATTAAATAAACCACAGAAAACCAGTTCAAAGCATCACTAGATAATATCACAGCAACTCCACGTAATCACAAGATTATAAAAGTTCATGCTCTCAGCATCATCAGGTACCTATAGCAATATTCATGATACACCATCTGACTTCTGGTTCAAAAAATGTCTGCCTTGTTCCTTCTCACTATACAACTCTATTACAGTCTCTTATCTGCTCATACTTCACGTTTATCAGGAGGTCATTTTTATCTGAGCTTTTTAATGAAATAATTTTACTGGTGGTGCTCTGACATGTAAGACTGTCAAGTGCATTGCTGGGATAAGGTTCCCTAATGAACACCATGATCTTGTTAACATGACATACTTTTCCCAAACCAGAGCCTACTGCTAGTGCCTAAAATTCCCTTGAAGCTTTAATTGTAGAAGACCCAAGTCCAAGAATTTGTTCCACTCAGTTAGCATTGCAGTAGGCACCATTCTTTCACTGCCTGGAGCACGCTACCACAACAAGATGAATTAGTGTTTAGCTGGTTCATTTATCCAAACAAATATTTTGACTGTAGAAGATACTGTCAACACATTGATTACATTAAAGACAATTTTGAGTGTTAATTATTGCCAAGTACCAGAAAATATTTTCTTTCAAATTTCAAACAGTCTCCAGTGTGAAAAATGTGTCAGTGTCATACCTGTGACCTTGGTACCACTAACAGCCATTGTAGAACCTTTGCTTCTGGTTTGGTAGGCAGTGGGGCACCAGAACTGTTGCACTGTAATCAAGCCTGGTTACAAGCACAATATCTTCCCTTCTCCAAACACTCTCTGGCAAACTGACCACAGAGGCCACTTTTCCCTTCAGCCAGATATTTCCCTGGCTGTTAAAGATCTGTTACTGTCTGACATTATGTTATCCCCCTAGGTAGGGGTAAAGTCAGCACGCAGAAGGGTAGGAGAAGAGCTGTGCTTCATCATGTTGTGTTCAGACATAGAGTTTGTCCCATGCTCTTTGATGTCAAGTTTGCTTACACCCCAGAGATTAAGCACCTGATATTTTTGGTTGGTGAAAGAAGTGCCACCAAGGTGTGGTACTTCCCAAGGCACCAGTCATGAAGATTCGCTTTTTAATTTCTATTTTAAAGTACAGAGGCAGAAAATTTGCCTCATTTATGTTTCCCAGTCTAAGACATAGGAACATACAGCATCACAATGAAGCTCAAACTTTCCTTTATAATTCCTGTTGTGGTCTTTACAACCTCTTTACATTTATACTAATGTTAAACATGCTTTGACAGGAATAATCCTGGTTAAATCTGATTACATGCTCATTTCTGATGCCCCAGCCTTCTAATTTTCCATAGTGGTTTTTTTTTTTTTTGTTTGGATATTTTTGGTTTAGTTTTTCATTTTTGTTATTGTTGCTTGTTTGTGTGTTGAGGGTTTTGGGGTGGGGCATAGGCTTGTCAACGTGAGAAGCTTCATTTTAACAGTTCTTAACATGAACATTTAATTTAGTTTTCAAGGATGTTTTGAAATTAATTTACAGTTATTTATCATTAAAAATGCAAACCCCATTTTTGGATTATATAAAATAATGTGTCTGCCAATCTGAAGAAATTGGACCTTTGAAGTTTTTGAGCTGCTAATAATTAATAATTAATTCCAATATTTTCATTATAACATCCTCCATAAAATGAGCTATTCTTAGCCCAATATCTTCCAGACTTGGATAAACAGAAAAACATTCAAATTTCCTCAACATTTCACATATGATATGTCAAAGAAACATACATGCAAGTTTATACACTATGAACAGCATATATGGGATACAATTTATTTTTATGTACAGCTTCACTCACTTGAATTTAATGTAAAATCCTCTTCCTGTTTTAAATGTACATGATAACTTACATGAGAGCTCCAAGCCAATCTTGCAAACCAGGTAAGTCAGTACTAAACTTCAGACTACATCTTGTACCATCTTCTCTAATCTAAACTCATATCCTGTGGATTTTTTTTCCCCTGTCACAGGCAAGATCAATTAAAATGACTAATCTTATATGTGCAAAAGAAAGTTGGAAAAATAATATATGTGAACACTACAACAACTTTTCTTGAAAAAAATATATATAGGCTAGTGTTCCTGAGTGATAGTTGGTAAAAGACTTCTATGTAATAAAAAAGCAGATTTTTTTTTTTTTTGTGGTAAATAACATGTAGAGTAACATATGAATGAAGAGTTTTCTGAGGGTTTTTTTCTGCCCGTTTCATAGGTCATCCATCTTCTCCTTCAATGTGCATTTGTGCGTGAACATGAGCTATTTACAGTCAAAAGGAGAGTGTATGCCTTTCAAGTTTCAGCAGGTTGTCATTCTTTCAGCACATTACAGAACACAATGCAATTCAATAGAACCTAGTGAATATTGACCTGGAACACTTATCTCAGCCTTTCTTGTTGCTCCTGATGGAAAATAAAACCCTAGCTTTTGGAATCACGTTGGGGTTTGGGGTTAATTTTTTTCTCCTCCCCATCTGTATGAGCCTCTTTGGATGGCGGTACCAGAATCTGACTTCTGGACTTTTNCAGTGGCATCTTTACTGAAAACAAAATGTTGCGCCTACTAAATGTGGTCTCCATTTCTTTTAACTGCCTGAATTCTTCCAACAGGGGTCTTGCCTTAGTTTCCTTTCACATTCCCATCCTCTTTCTAATATGAAGGCAACAGCATCTTACAAAGGATTTTCAAGTAATCGGAGTTAAAATTCACTGTGAATTCTACCTTTTAAACCCTTCCATCCATTCCCTCAGAATCTTTTGGAGCCATTTCTCTGAAAAGCTTTCTAAAATCTCTCACCTTTTTACCTAAATGCCACAGACCAAATAAATGTACTGTTTATACCCTTAGGAGCTATATCTGTGTACTATTTTTCTCCTGGTCTTTGGATGAAGGGAGACTGTAGAAAAGATAGCAAGAAAGGATTGATTTTCAACTTTTCTTTCCTATCTCTTTTATGTGTTTGTCTGTCCCTCCTTTCCTTATTCTCTGTTTCTTCCATCACAGTCTAACGCTGTGAAGATACCAATAATGAAGATTTTTTGTTAGAAGATAAGAGCTAGTATTTTATATATAGCCTCAAACTGGTCAGAGGAAGAGCAGTTTTCTTTGTGCCCCATGAGACAAAGTTAAAGTGAAGACTGTGGTTTGCTTTTACATCTAACAAGGGTTGTAAAACAGGAATCAAGAGCTAGTCTAAACATTTTGCTTTGAAGCCTTTTCAATGTCGAAAACTCATAACGCATCAAAGTGACAGTTTCTCTCTTAAAAGAAAATGAACAACTGGGTTGATATCCTAAAATTTGAAATAACTGCAGAGCTTATAACCTAAAAAACCTCTTTGCAGAAATGGTAGGAGATAACAGAGTTCAGTACATGGAAAACATGAAACCAGCAATTCTGAACTACTACAGATAATTTAGCCAGTTCTCTGGCAGTCACTTACAAGTGTGCCAGTGAGTGTGAAATCAATGTCTGAGATAAATGAAATTTAAAGACAATTTTCAGGCTTGAATACAAGGTGTACAGTGATGTTAGCTCACTTATAAACCTGGTTTGCTACCTAAGCTCTGAAGACAGTGAACTCCGACCCTGTTGGCACATATGTGTGCAACACACTTGCATATTGCTGGCTCTCTCACTACTCTGAAGCCTCTTAGCAAATTTCAGAAAAAACAGATAAGAAAATGAGGTTTCAAAGACATGAGGTTCCCTCAAGTTTAGCAAAAGATTGTAAGAAAACTCCTAACTGGAGGAGAAACTGAAGGACATCTTTCTGAGGCACCATGGAAAAACATTACAAGAATGTCTCAAGAGCAGCAGCACTTCTGTCAGTGCTCTTCCTATGTGGGGTGTCAGAAAACCCAGCCATATGAGGCTGAGAGACAAGCAGCAACCAGATTCATTAGCTTCAGGGCTAAAGCTATTTCATTTATTTGTCTTAACAGCAAGTATGTGTATCTTTAAATATCACAGGAGTGTAGATACTCTGTGTGCTAAGGGCTATACAAACATACCAAAAAGTATTTTTCCTGCCATAGAGAGGTTGCCATTTCCCTCACTGAGATCAGAGAAAAACTATAAAGTTCCAAAATCAACCCACATGCCCTTGGGAGATACTCAGTGCATCTTTCACAAAGACGTTGCACCAGACGTTTGGGTGAGAACACTGCTCAGACCTCCAGAGCCAGCCTAGAGGTGCACACTGAGCAGGAGGCTGCTTTAATCCCCTCCTGTCTGCGCACAGCAAATGCTGATGCAGTGGAGTCAGCTGAAGTCTGATAAGCTTAGTAACTGATATGCTGCTTGCACCTTATCAATACATAGTTTTGATAACTCTTAAGTCACCAGAAACCCCAAGAGACAGGGTATCAGTAACAGCTATATCATGATAATTTTCTTGCCCTTTCAGTCCCTAAGTAACAGCCAAGACACTCAAAGAGATCACAGTGAAAATATACACTGTAGCTATGTAATTATTTTGGAGCTTTTTCTAATTGAAGTTTTTTCAAACTTTATTAACTGAACTGCAGTCTATAAAAAGAAAATAAAAATAGCACAATCACACACTGTAGATTGCATTGGAAGTCACAGATCACAGCAATACCTAGGATTTTATGTACACAGAGTATGTGTTTCTCTTTTAATAGTTAAGTCACACATGGACAGATGGGTTTGCATTTTCTATTTGCTTGTTACAGAGTTTGCACATTTTTTACCCCCTTATTTATGCAGTGTAAAAACATTCATAGTTTTTATTTCCATAAATATCTTCTATTAAAATGGTGTGGATGTAGGGAGAGGAAAAATAAACTTAGTCCTACATTCCTCAGTTTATGTCAACATAAACAGATATGTTTCTATACCTAAATAACCTACTGTGAATTAAGGCAATTTTTAATATGTGAATTTGTTCATAATACTCAATGCTTTTATTTAAAGGGATTAAGTATGCCATGTAAAGTGGTAAAAGCTTCTTAAGACTATGCCTATGCAGCACTCAGAGTAGCTCTACGTTAGAGGAACTTGCACTAGCAAGAAATCACTCTACTTTTGGATGATTGGTTAAATTATTAATATATACATATAGCCATGATTAAATTAAACATACTGAGAGAAATCTTGCCCTTTCTAGAGTATGTGGAAGTGTCTTCAACTGACTTTAATAGTCCAGAACCTGAATCCTTCAGTTAAGGATGATAATGTGTCAGTAAATCTGCATTCACAGATGCAATATACAGAAAATAATGCAAAATGATAGTAGTGTCTTCTGACCCAAATGGTTCTTATCTCTCTAATAGAAATATCCAGGTATGTGTTACATTAGGAATTAAATGATTACTGATCTACAACTTTTATTATGCTTTGAAGGAAGCAAATTAGTTTTAGACATAATAACCCGTACTAGAAAGTTAAACTGTTGCCTCTATATTTTAGAATTATTGGCATTTTATTCATATCCATCATTGAAAAGTAGGGCAGAAAAATGCTGCTTTCAATCAAGCATAATTATTTCCTGATTGACAAGATGCCTGATTACAATTTATACTCTCTCTTGCTAACTTTTAAAAGGTTTAAAGATCTTTTAAAAGTTATTTTTTTGCCTTCCAGTGTATAAGCATTAAAAGGTGATGTTAACCCTACATCACAGTTTTCTTCTGCCAGTGAAGTCCTAATTAGCTTTGGAGTCTTCTTATGTTATTTCACAGTCCATGCTTTTGGTTGGTTGGTTGGATTTTTTTTTGCATGGTGTCTTTTTTTTGGCTCATCATGCAGTCAACAGAACTCAAGAATACCAGAATATTGGATCATTAATAAAAAAGTAAGAATATTTTCTTTTATATTTTTATCTTCAAACTATTATTTTCTTAACATATTTTTTTTCAGAATCTAAGCATTAATTACATTTGAAGACAAGGCAAAAATTTTTGATCTATTCAATTCAGTCTTTTTGATTCAAATGACAAAAATTATTTTAAAGTTATTATTTATAACAGATTTTATAAATAAGGAAAGAACATCCCCACACTAATACTAAGGAAACAGCAACAAAGTAGAAGAAAACAGCTTGTCATGGTTTCAGTTCGAAACCAGGCAGAAATAGCAATTATGCATAGTGGTTTAAGTTTGCCAATTCTAGATATTCCCAGCCAATGCACCAATGAATGTGGTGGATCTATTTTCTGCCATGAGATGGGATTAGGAGAAAAAGCAGAGTTTCTAAACTAGAAAGGATATAAAGAAAACTTTATTAACAGAACAAAAAGAAAGAAATAACAAGAAATCAGAAAAAACTTTCAGAACACCTCTTTCTTCTTCCCTCCCACACCTTCTTTCCTTCCAACCGACAATGTACAGAAAAACAACACCCAGAAATCTCAGTCAGTTTTCCACCTTTAAAATAGTCTTTCTTCAGTTCACTTAGGAAGAAAAGTATCTTTTTCTAATGCTGTGGAGAACTCTTCACAAGGATAGAAGTCCTTGTGGCTTCAATTTTCACAAACAGCCCCCTAGACCTGCATTTGTGAAGATCTTCCCATCTTTCACAGTTCTTCTCACAGCTGTGCTTCTGGTCCATGTCAACTCATTGGGGTGCTAGTCTAAGGATGAGCACAAAATAAAAGTTCATCCAACCCAGGGCAAGGTTTCTCATCTTTTTCTTTACTGCTCAAGCTTCTCATTGGAATACTGCTACTGCAAAATTTGTTCACTGTAACTTTGGTGCCTCTGCTCATGATTGTAGTTAGCATGCTACAGCCCCCACAAAACATTCCATGAATTTACAGGGGAAAAAACAAAGTCTGATCTATCAAGCATATCTTTACCATAGCCTCACAAAAAAATTTTTGCCCAAGCATTAGGGCAACTTTTTGATCCCTTCCATCTCAAATTTGACTTCTTTACTGACCTCAGCATCCCATTTTTCTGCCTCTACATAGTTTCACCTTTTCCTTCTTCCTGGTTCAGAAGAGAACTGGTGTTCATTGGGTCATTTGTTTTCAAGCTGTATCAGTTGAAACAGTCTTTGTAGAGTCCTGCAATGCTGAACAGTTAATTTGGTCTAACCTCTGTATTGGGAACATGGCTTGCTCTGCTTCTCTCTGCTGGCCACGTGCACTTCACCAGCCCCATGCGAGCTGTGCTGGCTGCTCCCGGTCTGGAGTGGGGTCCAGCTGCTCCATGAGGGCTGAGTGGGGACAACCCTGGACCCAGCCTGCTGCCACCCCAAAAGCCAGAAGTGTAGAGAATTATTCTTGGGCCTCTCTGTCCTTCCTTAAATGTGTATTTGCAAAGGCGTATCCACCCTTTTCATTGGTTTACTCCTGTGTCAATATTAGAAATTGGCCACTCAGGGCCAAAGCAGGACAGGTATGAAAATTAACCTTCCACCTCTTCTTCTCCAAATGTCTTTTTCTGTCTTCTATCCATCTGATATGGATAAATATTTGTGCATACGCTCCCAGTCACTTCTGTGAGACCATGATTTTAACCTCAGACTCCAGTCCAGAGAAGCAGTCAAGTGTTTTAAGTTCCACCAAAATCAATGTTGGATTACTCACAGACCTAAAAAGTGTGTTTAAGCTTCTGCCTGAATCAACTACAGTTTTTATACCCACCCAGGGGTTGTACATAGGTACTGAGAAAATAGGTAAAAATGTCAACTGTAAGAACAGTACTGCTCTCTTACAGTTAAGATCATAATATAAAAGGCTTTAACCTTGGTAAATTAAGCCATCTGAGACAAAATTTTCCATACCCAAATACCTGTCCTAATTCCCTCACATGTCACAACATACTCACATAATGACTATAACTCAAGATGAAACACAGCAAAGTGCTGATTTCTCCCCCTATCTCAGTGCCTTGATTTCCATGCAAAGAAAAAGTGATAATCAAAAGGAACAAGAACAGAACAGGGATCATTTTCAAAGAGTCCCTCAGACTCCAGCTTACCTGGGAAACACTATGGTACATTGCAGGAAGTCCAGGTGAAAACATATTTATCTTGTTCTATCCAGCTCTGGAATGACTTTGTTTGCTAAGAATGGTCACTTTACCCTCTGCAAGGGAGATTTCACTTTAGTATGGACACTTAATTTCCTCTCAGTGGCATATGGTCCTATGAAATATTTTCTAGATACCAACTGCTGAAAATTTTTCGTTCCACATTGATGCCTTAAAAAGGTTTACCTGGATTATACAGAGCAAAAGGATAAAGTAGGTATTTATTAGAAGGCCGCAATAGATACACCCTGAGCAGCACAGAGCCCAGCTGGGCTACACCCAAGACGAACCCCAAAATGGTCACAAAACGGATGACTGGTCACAAGGTCCCACTCTTTTATAAGATCTGGTCCATCAGCATATTGGAGTTAATTGTCCAATTATAGCCTCAGGTTAGGAAGCTCCATCTTTCTTATTTTTCTCTCTTAAATTCACTGTTTATGTCCTTGGGCCTGTAATTTGGATTGGTTGGTTGTCCTTGGTCCCAAGTTAGAAAAGAAATTGTTTTGTCTACCTGCTCTGAGAAGCGCACTTACCAACACTCAATATCCAGCCCAGAACTATACACTAAAACAGCACGGAATCTGAATAATATAAAAGCTAAAACTTAAGGCACCACATGCACAGTGGAACATTTTGACTATGGAAGGGGACGTTCAGAGTCGTTCAGAGCTGTAAAACAAGCTTGTCTCAATCTTCAACTTGCAGGTGTTTTCTCACATATAACCCAAACATCTGGATTTTATTAAAATGTAAGTATAATTCTAGCACACTTAAATTTTAAATACTGAGACTTCAAAGCAACCTGATGAGAGAGAATATGGGGAAGTGAGGCAGATTTAGAATCAGTTTTTCCTGGAGCCAGCATGTCCTTGCAGTTGCATACTTACTGCTAATCTTTTCTTCAGTAAAATCTGTGATTTCCTGAAGAGCAAACTTTGTTTGTTTCCTGGGGAACAGCCAAGACTATTGTAGACAGAAAAGCTCCCTGGGTATGATAAGAGTAGGAGGTAGAAAAGATACAGAGATGAATCTCCACACAGAAGAGGGAGCAGAGGGACAGACCACAGAAGGTGATGGACAGGGAGCTCCCTAGAATCCAGAGGATGCTGTGTAATCTCCTTACCACCAGGCATTAAGGGACAATGTGGTCACTCTTCTCTTGAAATAGCATAACACAATAGTGAAAATACAAAATAAAACAAATACTACCTATCACAGGCTTCCTGGAAAATCAATAACCCATGGTCATGAATAAGGTTGGGACAATTTCCCCTCTAATCAATCTTTGCCAATAACAGGTGAATATAGCATAGGCTCAGAAAAACAAAGAAGTTCTATCTACCCTAGCAATGGCACAATAACTGGATTAGGATACTGAAAGACAACAAAAAAAAATGAGTAGACATTTTAAGAAAGAGACAGAAAAAAATGTTGAGATTATCATAATAGACGAGATAATGAAAGTACAGTATAAGGAAGCTGTACACAGAGAGGAGGGGTATTTTGTGGGGGGGGGTGGGGACACCTTTCCACCACTGAGCAGCAAATAAGAGGCAGGAAAGGAGAACTGTTTTACTGTTAAAAAGCATTTCCCAAGGAACAGAAAGTACTTGAGACTCAGCTCACAATATTCCTACTTCAACTTACCTTGCAAAATGTATGCCTCATCTGACTAGGTAAATAGCCTGCCTTGACAGAGGATGATGACTTATTACAGCTCTCTGCATATTTACTCTTTTAGCTTGACTGGCAGATCTCAAAATGTACAGTGAATTGGAAAACTTACACTGAGTATAGTGTGGAGCATTTTCAGAATTTCACTAATTTAATTTTGAAAATTATATTCTGTTTGTTTTTATTGAAGAGATTGGAAATTGAAGAACAAGATCAATGTAAAATTATATACTAAAGATGTGCTATAGCTGTCTGAAATAAATGTGGACTACATACAGCTTTAGTGTAATTTCCTTAACGTTTTTCTAATGTTCTAAAGAGACAAACATGTTAATGAATTCAAATCATGTGAAAAGCAGTTTGAAAAATATAAGTAGGTAAGATATTATAGTAATATATCACTATTGTCTTCAAAGGCAAATCTTATTTTTATAGGAAAATACAAATACAGTAATTTTTTCAGGGAAGCATAAGCTTTTTGTTTGTGTATTAAAATCACCAAAGAAAAAAGCATTATCAAACAATGCAGTTTAAATGAAGCTAAGTTTAGATTTGTGTTTAGTTATAAAATCCCAAAATCAATTAAAAAGAAACTCAAAATCAAACTTACAATCAGTAAAAACTAGCATATATGCAATATTGATAATGTAGTTAGCTTTAAAATAGTTCATATACATAATTCAGATTTATGCCTGGAAACTTATTGTGCCTGATAAAAAACTAATCCTAGTTTAAAAACAGGTACATTAAAATCCCCAGTATCCTTAAATATTTGTTAAAGACAAAATTTATTTCTTAAAAAAAAAAAAAAGAAAAAAGAAAAAATTCAAACTATTATTTTGTATGAAAGTGTCAATGCTCATGAAATTTAGACAAGTGCTCCCAGTTAAAACCCTTCCAGAAATATCAGAGGCCTTTTTGTTACTCACCAAGCTCGTGTTTTTAATAGAAAATAGAAAGCTCCTTAGTTTTATGACTTACACAAGCTTAGTGGAAATACATCTCATACAAAAGTCAAGGACTACACTGTTGGTTACCTTTTCTTTTTTTTGTTAACCTGTATACATGAAGAGGTCAAGGGTTTTCCAAGGGACAAATTGAAGCACTGTAACAACTTTGATTTAACAGAAATATTGAGGGAAAGAGTGTGCAACTTTTATGCACAGCCTAGGCATTATTTAATTTTTAATAGCTAGACTGTTTTAAACACAATTGCCTTTACATTATACAGTAGAAGCAAAAACCTGTCCACTTCCCCTTATTCCTGTATGAAATGACATTTAGCACTACTAAGTAATTTTATGTAAGACACAAATTACAATTTGTGAGACTGGAAACTTGAAAAGGCAACAGATTTTCCTCAATATTGTATGTTTTCACTGTTAAAAGCCAATAAAAGAAGCTGGGCAAGCTCAATTTAAAAATACATCTCTCATAAATTTGTGACAATCCCTGAAAAAAATAGCAAACTGCCAGGGCATGAAAAAGCAAATAACATGTGAACAAATAGAAAGTTTGTTCTAAAGTACATTGACATGCCACTTAAAGGAAAACCCAGTCTCGGGGGTTGCTTTGGTCTGGACGACCCCAAGATGTAAAAATTCCGCTGTCTCCAAACCTTGCTGCTGAAAGAATGAGCCGAAAGTCTTCGGCTGATGCTCTCAAGGTTGTTTTATTGTTTCTAATCTAAGATATTTTCTGTCTGGGCTGCCGAGGTCTGTTCAGCAGGGCAGCCCGAGGCACACACCCTGCCCCAGGGGCAGGCACTGATCTTTATACTACAAACTACGTGTTAGTTATTTACACTTATGATCCAATGCCTATCACCTATGTTAGACAGTTACATTATACTCTAATCCAATCCCCAAGTGCCAACATCACCAAAAAAGATGGAGCTTAGGAAGAAGAAGGAAGGAGGACAGGACAACACCCAAGTCCCTCCATCTTACCCCCTAAGCCCCTATGGTAAGATCCCCAAAAATTCCCTTTTCACTCTATTACTGCTACTATCATGATATCTAGAATTTTGTGACTTTTAGTTCTTCATTCACAGGTGGTAATTTGTTCCATGGGTCAAACTCAAAGCCACAGGAGTCCCTGGCTGCTGCCAGGGTATGTGACCCCCTGCCAGGGCTTAGAAGCCCCTTGGCTGGAGCTGGGATCATCCAGGACTGTCATAGAGACACCCTGGGTTCCAACAAGCCAGGATTACTCTTTCCCACATCCAAGAGCTCTTCTCAACCACATGTGCAGGTACCAACCCATCCTTAGAGGTGCAGCCTTTCTGTCCCATGCAGCACCATGTGAGCTGCACACCCCAGCAATGGAGGTGTCCAGTCCACCTTTTGCAGGGCTGGGACTTTTCTTACTGCAAGTTTAGAGAGCAACAATGAACTGGCATTGCCATTAAAACTCCAAATGCTGCAGAGACACAGAGAACAGGAACCGAGTAATCAGGTGTAACGTTACGTCCTAAGGAGAAGCCATGAATAAGAACTCTACAGGTCTGACAGGGCTAGCACTAGAAATGCTGATAGTCAGTGACTCTAGTTAAACTAAAACTATTACTGAAGGAAGAGTGACAAATTAAAGATGACATGAATGGGGAGAAAGGTTATATGCAATGAGGTTGCTCTCCTATCCACTTTCACTGCTCAAAAGGATCAGGAAAGGAAGAGATAAAAAAGCACTTCATGAGAGTTATAAGATATTTTTACAAGGATATATCATTCTCTGTAAGAAAAAATGGTATTGTTGTGCCCCTTCCTACTCAGGGATGAATATAAATACTTTCAAATTTCTTGCCTCATTTGAAATGCAGCAGAGGTCTATAGACTTATTACTGTCCTACATGATGACATTGCAAAATATGCCAGCACGTCCTAGGGAGGCCTCCCCACCTCATTGTGCGGCTGTATTTAATTTACTGCCACTTATCAGCTACAAATCTCATCTGTCACCACAGTTCTTAAGGTTCCTGCCTACCACTGAGATTTGTCCACTACCCCCCAATCTGCATTTTCAAGAGATGAATTTCATTTTGTCATCTTCCTGCCTATCTTTCTAATCCCTCCAAGACCTTTTTATTATGTTCTGTATTTAGTGTTATTTTCAATGGCTCTTGAGTTATTATCAGTATTCAATCATTCATTCAAAATCTGCTGTCTTTTCCCAATCATTCAAAAAGATAATTAACAATAACTATTAATATGAGATTTGAAGAAATTAGACATAATTTCCAACAGCTTTTTTCTTGCTTTTACCTATTGTTACCAGTATGCAAAAACCAAAAAAAAAAAACCCTTCATAGTTAAGTCAAGGTAATTTGAAATAGAAATACCATCTAAATAGTAATATGTAGGAAAGGAAAAAAATAGTAGAGTTTTATAAAGCATTTGAGGAAAAAAACCTCAAAGTATTTCCTCTTTAATTAAAAAGACGCCGCTCTTATTCAAGAAGCTAAATAAGCAGTAAACCTACACTGCAAGTCAAGAGGAGGGAGCTAATACAAACTAACTAAAATTGTATCAGAGCCATATACAATCATTATAATAGGATAAAAGCTCAAAGCCCTTATCTCCTCTCACTCAGGGAGAAACTGCTGCTTTCCATTAATGCAAAAAAATTCAAGGTATTACATTTGAAAATAGATCCAAGTCAGGTACTATGAACCCCTTCCTATGCAAACCTGAAGAAGCCTGAAGGGTTTCTGGCAAGATGCTTAGATTCCCATTTCCCAACACCCACGGACTAGTGACTAAACTACCTGCAAGTGTACATTCTCCCTCACACAAGTTAAGTCAGCTATGAAGTTATTTATCCCACACCTTCTGGATATGTGCAAACTCTGCTTGGATTGACTGCAACTGCATGGTGTTTCCATATAATCCTATATCCAGGACCTTGTCTAGTATACCAGACACCTTAAAGAGGGGGAGAGATATCAGACACGTTAATTCTACTGAAACAATTCCAGCTGATATATCTTGGAGCAAATTAGTACTTAAGCTTCAATTTTCTCAGAAAACCAACAGTCATTTTCTCAAAATTGATGCTGTAACATTACTGTACATGAGCCAAATCTATATTACATACTATTCCACTAGGGGTTTTTCTTCAGGTTTTGAGTTATCACCCTTCCATTTATTGCTGTTTTGCTCTTCATAGAAGGTGTCAGTGAGGATTACCACTCACATCTCTGCTTGTGATATCATTGAAATGCGATGATGTAAGGATTTATCCCATTTGTACCACACTTTAATGATTGTCCTAAATGCTGCCCTCTGCAATCCATCTCTGCTAGACATAACTGACAAGATAAGTAAAAGCAGCAGTCCTAGTGATGCATGGGACTGCCTCTTCAGTGCAGTAGGAAAAACCAGCATTATTGTGAACCAGACAAAAGAAAATCCACAAAAGAAAAGTTCACATTAAGTTCTTTCGGTTGGTCAGTTTGAATTTTTTCTTTCCTTTTTACTCAGCCAATAGCTTAGGAAAAACAAATGAATTAAACCCAAAAGCAAAATCCTCCCCAACCCATCTGTTTTCTATACAAGTTTTGAATATTTACACATATGCTTTGCTCCCAGTTGCCAGCTTTTGGCTCAAAAATTATTTTTTAAAGCCAGACTGTAAACATTCATTCAAGAAGAGAAATGCTAGAGAACCTCCATTCCAACCTTACAGCATCACAGGCATTGCAAGGAAATGTCAAATGAAGCAAGAATTACTGCATCAATCCCAAACTGATGAAGCTAAATAAACATTCAAATAGCCATGATGATAGCACTACTGGCTTTTACTTTTCAGATTTATTTTTTTTGCAACTGTTTTGAATAGCAGAAGACTTCCATTTACTTCTTTCAGTGTTGTGAATGCTTGTTGAAAAACAGACAGTAACTGCTCTTAATTACAAGGAGAAGGGAAGTGGAAGATGGACCAGTATTTCAGGCTTAGAGAGTGAGTACAGTGTTAGGTGCACAGTGTCATCTAGAGGCCAAGAAAAGCTCTTCATAAAAAGCTTTACAGCGAGGGCCTGAGGTTTTTTCCCCTTGCACTAATAACCAACACTTATGTCTTCTTGGCTGATCACATAAATTATCTCTACAAATATATTGAACTGGAGACTCACTGTGGTCATTCTGAGTCTGTACCAACAACTGCAGATGAGGGCAGGAATGCTTCACTGCAAGGTTCACATAAATGACTAGACTGTGTGTGACCAGCCTCAGGAACTATTTTCTCCTTACATCTCCACAAATAGTTTTGAGCAGAGGGATCAGCTACTGTCTGTCACCATGATCTGGCAAAGATGATTTAATTTAAACAAATTTGTACTGACTGGGATGGATATCACTACATTTTAAACTGTAAATTTATGTCATCATCTCCATTTTTCTAGCAACATAGTATAAAACTGACATTCAGTAAATAGGACATAGTAAATCTAGAAAGAAATACTCCATAATTATTGTTATGAAAGGTGCAAGAGAAAAAAATCACTTTTTTTTTGAAAACCGCTGGAATATCTTCCAACAGAGGATTCTTAATTTACTAACTAAATGACAACACTAAATATTACTATCATCCCTAGTATTAGAATATGACAAACTATGGCAAAAGCTGAATTTTCAATTTGTATGTAAGAGAGTATACTTCTCACAAATTTGCATGCTGTACTCTATTGTTTCCAGAAGAATGATCCCCACTTTAATACACACAAAAAACCCCAACACATCTGAAAACTGCCTGACATGGAGTTAGGCAGAGTGTTTACTGCAAACAGAGGCTAGGCAGATTAGTATCACACAAAGAGGAAAAAACATTGTCATAAAGGAAATTATGCACACAAAAACATTTCAGGCTTGGTACAGGCTTGGTACAAACCTCATTTTGTTTCTGCTGAAAAGAAACCCAAAGAAAACAACAAACCAGTTGGAAATATGTTATAAAAGGGTGTGCAGACTCATTCAGTGGTAGTAGAGGTAGTACTGACTCCATCAGATCAGAGAGAGACAGAGAGATGCTGGAGCACTGCACAGAATCAGAATAAAACTCTTAATGCACTTGTACACCCTTGGAAAGAAAGAAAGAGGTGAGTCAGGCACATTTTTATTCCTTCTTAGCCCTGCATAATCACAACTGCCTCCCCCCCAAGGATGCAGTTCACCTGTAATGAATGAATGTAGTCTGTTACTTGTTGGTCCAATTCTCTTTTATGAGAGAAGGTATCTAGTGACAAGAGTGCAGTTTATCTGGGAATTCAGGACCCTGAGAGAACTAAGGCTTTCTCTCTTCTCAGTAGCATCAATACAGTTCCCTTTATCTTAGTTAAAACAAAGTTCAGTTTCTCCTTCAACATCTTCAACCTAAAACAAGTATTACCAACCCTATACCTTCTTGCAATTTGTAAGAAATCTATTTATATATTTTTTTTAATTCCTAATACCATCTTCAATAGTTAAAAGTAAATGACAATTAAAACTTAAGCACATATAGTTCCGTGATATTTTTTTTTTTTCTGTCTGCAATTCAAACCAACAGGAAAAAACAGAGTGGAAGAAAAAATTACAAGTCCTTTATCTGCTGTTTCCCTGTCTAGAGTGCAGTTAACATGGCTGTCAGCAGGAATTGTCTGTGCTGCAAGAGGTAAACACCTACTGTCTACTAAATCTGTAGTTCAACGAGTAAGTCCACTGTTGATATAAACATAAATATTAAAAATATACTATTTTTTATACTTCTAAAAAAATGCGTCTACAGTAGAAAAATTCAGTAAAACCTAAAAAGCTTTTAGAAGCAATAGGAGTTATCAGAAAGAAATTAAATATATATTCTATCATAAAGCATGGAAGCAAGAAGCTATCAGCACATTAGTCTTCCCCCACATCTCCAAAAGTACAATGAATTTTAATGTAAAGTGTTAAAATTTAAGAATGAAAGTGCTGAATAGAATTATTTATAGAAGTAAAGACTGCACAGCCAGTACTTCACTGGAAACCCACTCCTCCAAAGACTGCAATGGGTCCTAAGAAAGGACAGTGAATTTATTCTGCATAAAGAATAATATTTTTTACTGCAGAGAAGACTTCTTCTTTTAGATTTTATACCGTTCGACTCTTACTTCACTTAATTCAAAGTACAAACTTCATACCTGGTAGTTTATAAAACAGTATCTCTCTAACATTAATGTGATGCCACATTAAACAAACTAGGGTACTTTCCCAGTTAGTATTTATACATTCATTTAAAAATTATTATTTTGATGGACTCCTATGCATCCAACAGAGACTTTTTTTAGTCTCTGTCTCTTCATACAATGAGGCCAAAGCACTATTAAACAATAGCAGGAAGGCAGTATTTAAAGTAAGTCACTAGTTGGAAAAGTGTTTTGACAAGGAGTACTAAGTCTCTTCCCATAGAAATAGAGTTCTCACTGATGATTTATGAATTAAACCCAAACCGAATCCATGACACACAGAACGAGAGATTTGCACAGGCAGCAAGATTCATGTCCTGGGTTTTATTAAACGTATGATTTTCCCCAATAGTTTCTTCTATAACCCAAGACATTAAATGCTCCTGAGAATTCAGCTTATATACATGTGAGAAATATAGTGATCACATAGTTTTTCAGTATTTTTAAAGCAACATTCAGAAAAGAAAAACAAAAGCTATTTAAAGCATAGAGATGAAATCAGGGTGTGCACAGCAAAATTTCTTTTATCTACCAAAAGAGCAATTCTGAGAGATGATTAATGGCTGCATGTAAAGGGCACTGAGGAAACATTACTAGAAAACATTTCCATTACAAACAGATCTATTTGTCAGCTCTCAAATCAGACTATTATGTGCTGCAGGTAATTGAAAGTAAAATAACAGGATTCACAGAATGCCTGATATTTCTGTTTTATATCTAAACACTTAAAGGTTTCCAACACTCATAACATTGTGTCTTCAGTATATAATCAACTACCGGCATTCTCACTGGGTCATCCAGATATTTAAAAAATCATTCATCACATTCTGAATAATTTATGGTTTCAGAGCAGAATTCCAAACAGACTTATCTGCTGAACTTCATAGACCAGGGTATTTATTTCAACAGTATAAAAAATCCAGTTTACATTAATATGCTAAGCTAAAATTACAGGGACAAAGTCAGTTTGGATGTCTCTGCTCTAGGGGTATAACACAGCACAGATCAGAGGAAGGTAGCTGAAAGCTGTCAAGTTCTTAAACAGAAGCAGATATAAAAACAACTAGCTGGAAACTGAGTGATTTCAGATTAGTTTCCAAATAATGGAAAGAAACAAAGAAACAGTTACCTTAAGTAAACAGAAGGCACTACGCAGGCTAGATGGATTGCAATTACATTAAGAAAATCCACTGAATACATTGCTGGAGAAAATACTAACACATACTTCCCCCCACTATTCCAACAACATGTTCACCCTTATATTGAAGTAATGGGATGGTGGTCCAAAATAGTTATTTGAAATACAAAGTGAGTGGCAAAAAAGCTGTTGTTTGATTGACAAAAGATTTTTAATTTGAAATAACTTTGATTAAAAAATTTTGTAAAATTCTTTTCCTATCATGTCAGATTGTCATGGTTTAACGCCAGTCAGTGATCAAGCACCAGCAGTGACTTGCCCACTCCCCCACCAGTAGGATTAGGGAGAGAATTGGAAAGGTAAAAAGTGGAAAACTCATGGGTTGAGATAAAATCATTTTAACAGGGCAAGCAAAATCTGCACACACAAGCAAAGAAAAACAAGGAATTAATTCACTGCTTCCCATGGACAGGCAGGTGTGTGAGAAAGCAGAACAGACAGGATACCAAGTATAGACATTGTGTATGTCAGCCATACAACCACAGTGCTCCTATCTAAACTTTTTCAAAACAGTGTAATGCTTTCCTCATTTGTTGCTTGACATAGAACTTACTCTCACTGTCAGTGCACATCTTGCTCTCCAGAGAGGTAAAATGGCTTCTTACAGCATTTCTCCATGTTTTGCAGCTGCTTTTGGGTAAAGAAGATTAAATATAAAATGCTTTTAGTAATGAAAAAAACCAATTTTTTTTTTTTACTGTCTGCCAGGCACTGAATCTTTTTCTTGTATAGCAGGGATGATTTCAATCACAGAGTGCGACATTCTCAGCTAAGTCTTGTTCCTGAAAATGTGTTTTCTCATTTTTCCATGAAATTACACTATTACCCTTTCTCATGGCTGTCATAGATATAAAGAACACCACTCTCTTTTTTCTAAATTTCACAGAAAACTACTGTTATGAAATTTCTATTATTTTTGCCTAGAACGCCCTCAAAAAGTAAAAATTTGCTATTAAATATTTTTCTGTGGGCTCTTATATTGCTCTGTAATATGATTTCCCTTTTCATTCCATGTGCACAGTAATTCAGAACAAAAATATTATAGCACTACACAATTCCATGGATTTAAAATTCCCTCTGTTCTCTAAGGTGGAGGTCTACTTATTTTTTTATATATTCTGATGCTGAAGTAATAAAAATCTTCACCAAACCTATGCAAATTACACCTTTGTAAGTCTAATAAGTCTATATATTCGGCTGTGGGGCTTTTATTTTCTTAAGTAAATTGAAATATCATAAATGGTTAATTGTTCTTTAATTAACTATATTTTGCAGGATTGAATTCTATTATAACTCCTTTACCATATCTTTTATTTAGAAGATACTTCAAACACATTTATCAAGGGGTTTTTTTCCACAATTGAAGAAAAAATGGTAATTTAAAGCTGATCACTGGCTTCATGCTATAAGATATTATGATAGCAAAAGTATTTTCCCATCTACTACCTGTAACATTTGACAAAAATGCTATAAAATTGTCTTTGTCTTTGAATACCCTTGAAAAATTATTTTTCCCACAAGTTCTTGTCAAGTCAGATCTTGGCAACTATACAGACTATATTAGAACAAAATTAAAGTGAATGTTGGAAGTGATGACAACTGAAGCCATCTTTTGACCCTTTAAAAGTTTAGTGGATTTTGTTGTTACCGAATTTGTTTGCTTTTAAGATTTTGAGGCATATTTAACCAAAAGACACTGTATAATGGCTATAATTTTAATTTTCTTTAGTCATTCCACCATATCTTGAAATGTTGTTTGACCTTACAGTTTTGCTTGCCAGTGATGAAAGTTGTGGAATACTTCTTGCTGTTTTTCCTAAAATATTAGCAGATATCTAGTTTTGTCAAAGACCATTTCTATTCAACAAAACATAAAAATCAATAATATGTATTTTGATGAAATTCAGTTCTCAGCAAAAAAAACCAAAAATCACACAGACAAGGTATATTATGTTGCAAATTTTCCCGTTCTTATATTCATTCTGTTGTACCAACAGACTTCAGCAATAAGAAGAAAGTGACAGAGACATCTTGGGACATCATCTCTTTAGCTTGCAGAGGGTTTTTTTTCTCATTTTCAGAAACATCATCTGTATCATAAAATTTTAACATTGGTAGGACTAATTTAGAGAATTACCTTGCTAATTCTTTCCAAGTCCATGCCAGATTACTTAAGAATTGTTTATTTTTTGAAGCTAAATAAAAAACTGAAGGCCTGAGATCTGATGTGTAATAAACCACACAGCATCTTCCCCAACTTTAGCTTCCACTGTCAGATCCAGAACTTGGTCCTGAGCTCTCTGAAGAATAGAGGTAAATCAGAAAGATGGGAAGCACACTGATCAGGATTCTGGATAAACACTGCAGAGTTGAAAGGCACTTGGTGGGTGCCATGCATGTGTTGCAGACTCGGCTTCAATGTATGTTCATTACCAGTTTGTTGCTTTGAAGCTGCCCATGTGGCCATACCTATGCATGGAATGCACAACATGATGATTGAAGGGATCAGTATCATGGCCACTAAACAGCTCATCAACAAGGAATGTGGCTAGCAATGGACACCGTGGCAGCTGCAGAAAAATTCACAGTCCCCCACATCCCCTGCATCACAGCATTTTGCATCTCAGTACTCTGGAATACAAATAACTCTTCCTTTTGCATTTAGGTCCTTTTTATTAAACGTCTTGAATACATATCGTGAGTCTTTGTTCTTTGATACCTACGCTCAATAATTTTGAACTAGAAGGTACACTCAATTTAGAGATGTGAAAAAAACATTGCAACTGCTTCTGTAAGCACTAAATTAGTATTTATTCAAACAAATCTGCTTTTTGAATCATTGATCTCTCTTTGCTATCTATATCAAAGCCAAGCCTTTTTTTGTCTAGAGATACTAAAATGTTTATTCTTGTCCTTATTCCTGTTTGCTGTAGTTTGCCATTGATTTTCATTTGTCATCTACTGTCTGCATTCATAACTCATAATTCATAACCACCTCTGTGAAACTCTCAGGTTTTTATAACATGTCTTTATTCCTACTACTATTTCCAGCAAGGACATTAAGGTTTTATTCTGGGTGTACCAGAATGCATTGCTGACAAGCAGAAAGGCACCAATAAATTATTCAAGTGATTCTAAGTGAATTCAAATAAAAACTTCATATACAACAGCCTTTCTTCTGGAATTTATTTATTTGAGACATTATTTTAATTTTAAGCATCACTTTTTTTGCACAATTAATTCACTTTTCCTCCCCTTTTCTGCATAGGTAGAGCTCAGCGCATTCAACCATCATGAAAGATGAGCTAGAAATAATTTGGAAAAAAAAACCAAAATCATCATCATCATCATTGTCATTCAGCTAATTCTCTAACAAAAACTAATGAAGAGTCTTCTGCACAAAGCAGTGCTGGGAAGTACTTAATCTGTCCAGAATCCCAAGACATGAAGATGTTGCATGGCCCATTAAAATTACGTTACTTCTCCTTTACATTCTCTCCACTTTCCAAATTTATAACTATTTAGGGTCATGATATCATGGACATTAAAGCTTTCCTTTGGATCAGTCTGCTTCACTGTGGAACACAATAAACATATTTGTTGGTGAGTGGTGAAAGTCAAACATTACATTTCTGAGAATGGATGAAAGGGAATTAAGTTAATTGTTCAAGGATATGTTCATAGAATGTTCCTGTGTTCACAAACAGGAATAGATTATTTGGCAGAGTAACAATGAAAGCAAAATGTATATATGAAGAGTCCAATTTATTGTGTAGACATCAGCACTACATTCATGGTCTGTTTCTTGGGTTTGTTATTCTCCAACATAACACACACATGGAGACATGGGCCTGACCTAGGGCTTTGTGGCCAGCACTGCCCCCAGAGTCCCTGTATGCGATGCACTACCATTGAAGAAAGAAAATCCATACCGGGAAATTAAAAGTTCAGCAATCCTCAGATACCAACTTTCTAGGAAACTGTGCTTATGTTCTGGACAGCATTTAAGATACACATATTGTTAAGAAAGAAGAATATATGCACATGTAATCAAATTAGGGTTTAACCGAAGAAGCAAAACAAAATTAGATGCTTATAAAGCAGGAATAAAATTATTAATATTAGCCTGATTATAGCCTCTCTTCACCCTCTGAAAACCTTGTTCAGTAACAAGGTTAAATTTTCAGTAGCTTTCTGAAATACTGAGTGGAATTTTGATATGTGGTATTCCATAGTCACAGTGTTTGATTTTTAAGTGTTCAGAAATATATTTTAAAAAATAGAATAGTGGACCAGGCATCACATGCAATGCCTAAGACCCAGAAAAGTGTTTGTAACTCCACTGAGGTAACAGAAATTATTTTGAGAAAAGACAATTGCACAGTACAAGGATAGACTCTAATACTTCAGAACAAGTGTTGTTCCGTGAACAAGTATGGTGAGAAAAATTGCTTCACTTAAGAAAAAAAGGTGACTCTAAAATGCTTCCCTGAGTCCTAGTTTTCGTGATGGATGGTCTGGCTTGACTGTCCAAAGCAAATGTTGATGGCTTGCTATGTGAACTCAGCCTTTGATTCACATGCGTTTAGGCTTGTGTTTCTTTTACTTTTGGTTTCTAATAGACACACCAATCCCTATTTTGAAGCCCAGAAAATTGACCTAAGCTCAAAAATTCATGCTAAATTCTGGCATTAACATTACTGAATGTAACCTTCTTCTCAGCCTACCAAGCACACACCATTTCAAATTTTGGGGCTTTTGTTTGGTTTTGACTGCTGAAACTGGGGGAGAAGGGGGAAAGAAATTTTTTCTGTCATGTAATATATCTTTATAAATATTTTTTGTTTTCCTGTAAATGGTTTTGTCTCCATTGTTAATCTATTGTATCTATGCTGCTACAAATGCTGTGTTCTCTCTCTAATTATTTGTTGGGCAGGAAATTCTTTAAAATCAGTAAAACTTATTACAGGAGTTCTGATAAAAGTTCTCATAAAAACTTCATTGTTTTAAAAGGGAAGATATTTGTTCCTGAGACTCTTTCTGGCAATGTTTTAGCTACTCAAAACACTGCACTGACTATAAAGTGTAGGTGGTAATCCACTGGGAACCTTCTCTTGCCTCCTCAAGAGTACAGCATGTTCTAGCTATGAAAAAATACCACGTTTTAAACTATAGGTATATTTTGAGAGTTGCTTGAAAATAACAACATAAAAGTTTAATGGTCATTGCATTCCATTGATTCTTTCTACATACAACCTTACTATTAAATGTTTCTCATATAAAGAAATGAACATTTGGAACAATCAGACAGTTTATCCCAGGGAACAACATATCAATGTTGTCTCAACTGAGAATAAAAGCCTTGAATTTTTTCTTTCTTATTTCTATCCTAACAACCGTAATAGGACTTTGCTCTATAAATCATATTTCAGCACTCGTGGCACTAAAGAACACAGATTTAGTTCAGTAAGCTGTCTGCATGAGGAATTACCACAACAGTCAGCACACCTTGCTTCATGAGAGCGTGCAGATCATCTTTCATGATTTTGCTCTCATCATCTAGATACACATGGGGTCAGATTCTGAGCTAATATCAAAGCTAAATACCAGCTGCTGGTGGAGCTTCTAAGGAATTCAGTCTTGCACTTACCACTGATTCTGAGTTGAACTTACATAACTGCTAATTCTTTGACAGTTCATAAATATGTTTCCTTTCAAATATTTGCACAAAGAAATACATAATACCTGGGACAAAAATAACTAGTAAGCAAAAAGTAAACACAGAAAATATAACTGCCTAGTGTACCTTCACATGCATCTTTTAAAAACCATCATGAAGTAGATTTAACTTCAAATTATTAAACAAAAAGGAATTAACAAGTGTGTGGGAGTAACTGAATTGGCTCAATTATTAGTAAAACAGTCAGGAGATAATAGTCTTCCTCATTCTACTGAATTGAATAAATTGGCAAGTGAACTGAAGAACTGGCAAAGTTGAACAGGTTTCAAAAATCCTCTTCTGCCTGTAGAGATCAGGATTTATCTGCTTATTTTCAAATAACCTCTGTCTAATCCAGTAATTGCAGGAAACACCCTCAAAATCATAGGGAAAAAGCAGTCAACAAGATACTTTGAAGAAAGAAAATGAAAGCATACTCTGTTTCAAAAAGTGACTTTCCAGCTCTCCAATGCGAATGAACATGTAAAACTGCTAGCTGCTTGTATAAGTAGCCTGGAAAAATGCAGCTTGGTTTCTAACACGCCAGGTATTGTCTGTTTCACAATTTTCAGCTCTGATCACTCACATTGGCTTTCATTTCTCTTTGCAAATGAGGGGAACTAATCACAGAGTTAAAATTTCAGCAGCCGAAGTAGGAGCATCAAAACAGACCTTATGCTGCATTTCCTCTCAGAAGTAGCAGCAGAATGCAGAAGGCGAACTTTCCCAGAGAGGGCTCTACCTCTTTGTAAGCACACTGCTGCTGAATTTGGGCAGCGATGGCTACAAAGGCTAAAACTGGATACCACTCTCCCTCCAAATTTAGGTCGGTTTTAATTTTTTTTTAAAAACTGTTCTAGAAAGCTTTTCCATTCACTCAGTCGCAGAACTAAAATGCCAGCCCTGTTATGAACCAACTATTATTTGAAAGTGTTGTAGGTACAGACACCTGTGTCTTTCATGTAAGTGTATCCAAGGCACACAACAAATGTTCTGGGGAGGAAATGGTTTGGTATTGCTGAGTCTTGGGTTACAGAAAATTGGTTGGTAATTTGCCCAACAGACCAAATAGAATCTGCCTGCTCCTTACCACAGTCTGCAGAAAGGCATGAGCTTGTTCATTGTAAGAATAGAAATAAAATTTCAAATGTAGTCTTCCATGGCCACTCTCAAACTTACTTGCGTGAACTTAACCATGTGTCATCTTCCAATATTAGACATGAAAAAGTAGTTACAAGACAAAAAGAGCATTTTTTCCATTCTATCATAAAGCACTAGATTAATGTGTTACATGATCACTGCAGGAGACAGGTGAGCTATAGAATAAGCTGCGTGATATTAAAAATTTGGCAAGGGAGAAATGTATATTGAAAAATAAAGTGAGCGAAATCAGTGTTAAATGATGCCAATGGAATATAGAGGGATGATGAATTGCACTTCTTTTATTACAGCTTTCCTATGATATTCAGATAGGAAATAAAATTTTCAACCCTAGTAATTGGAATGTTTGCAAGATGCTAAAAGAAGATTCAGAGATTTCATTTCCTCTAATTTCTGCACTGTCATGCTCTGAGAAGGGCTCATCCCTAGAGAAGTGCAGATAGTATTTTTGACAACATCATCTTTAAAAGAGATTTGTGGTCTAACCTGCTTACAAAATAGGAAAAAAATTGTGCACTTTCAAGGTTCTTTCCAGCCACTGGCAAAATACAAGTACTTGTTCTGCTGCCCTCATGTTTACAGGAACTGCCAGCAGTCCTGTCACCAAAAAGTGGGGAAAACCTTTCTGTGCATCTCTGGTATAAGAGCTCTGGTCATATCAACTCCCTCACTCGTTTTTCATTACTCTCCAAATCCTAAATCTAAATTAATTATTTAAATATTCTTAGCAGGGTTTTCATAATAGAGCTATATAATCACAATTAGCACTACTTTTCAGAATTTCAGAAACAGATAAACCTCTTGAATGCTCTCTTTCTTTAAAGCTCCTCTGGTTTTAGATGTCACATGTTTAGGAGTTGCATGTTTATCTGTTTCTATTGCACCAAATCTCATCATGCCTTCTGAAAGCAGTTCAGAGGAATTTTTTTCAATTATTATTTTTATTGGAAAAAGGAGATACATAAATGTATCCACTACACACTATAACCACTCATTTTTTGCATACTTGATATGCCCACACAGAATATGGAATATTAATAGGGTTTTTTCATGATAGGAACTAGATCAGCCAAATATTTGAAGTACATCTGAGTATAATTCCCCTCCATCACTTAAAAGAGCACTATAATAACATCTGTAAGGACCAAAAAGCTTTGCATTCAAAAAGAATGAAGCTTTATTTAAAGATTAATGCGAAATAACAATGAGTTTTCTAAATTGAGAAATCTCCAGTGACTTATTCAGACAACCTAGAACTGCATGGGTGATGACTGTCCCAGCTCTTGCCCACTGTGTCCTTGCCAGTGGGTCCTTACTTCCTGGCTTGATTTCAGATGAATCAACAGCTTCAAGTTTCAGAAAATGCTACACAGTCTTCACTTGTTCCCAGAAAGGTAATTTTCCTTGATTATGATAACTGGCTTCCAAATTCTCAGCAGTCTCTTTTCCTCAATCTAAGAAATTTCTCAGTCCACAGGTTTACAGACCTCTCTGAGGAGGCTGTTCTCCACAGCCTGTGAAAACCTCTCCCTTTCTTCATAATTGTTTTCACAGAAGTACCACATTCCTTCCATAGGCACTGACATTTTAAATTTTAATTTTTAATTTAAAAGAACATATCCTATGAACAGCAAATTAAGCATTAAGTGTCCATTTTTCAATGTCTGTAAGAAAAAAGGCTTGTATATTCCCATGTATTGCTATTACTGGCACCCAGATGTTCTAGACTTATTTTTTTTAAAAAAACTTCACAGATAACCTGTCTTGTCTTTTATCTTCAGGACTTTTTGTCCCCTAGAGGCACAGGTGCTTGTTTAATTTCCAGTCCCCCAGTTAATCTCTACTTCAGTCTCAGACTAGTTCATGGTCATAGAATATGAGAATCATTATGATTGGAAAAGACCTCCAAAATCATCAAGCCTGTCTTTTGACCAAATACCACCATGCCCACTAGAGCATAGTGTGAAGTTAAGTGAGTAATGATCACCATAAAAATTGATACAGCTTCCTAAATACCTGAAGCCCTCATTCCAAAATAAAATTTTGAGTGCTGTATCAATCCATTGTGTTTTAATACTCACATTGCAAGTTGCTTTTTCATGACATTAATTCTGGAAAGTATTTTGGGAAGTAAGAGAAAATGAGTAATAGCTACAACAAGAAACTTCTTACTACATTTTTTCTATTTTCAGTTATGTATCTATAAGTTACAGCATATACTTTCAAAAATTAACTCAACATAATTGATGACTAAGTGCAAATACTACTAATAATTTAACAAAATATGAACCTGGGAAGTTTGATATAACTTCAAATGATGTTGGGCATTTCAGTGGGCTCCTTCCTTTTTTAATTGTTGTGTAAAATAAATCAAATAAAAAAATAAATAGAGAGTTGTATTGTATCTACTGACCTTCCCCAGCCAGTATTTCCATGTCCATTAATGTTACAGTAGATATGATTTCAAGGTGGAAGTCAGTACAGTTGGCAGCAGATCAGGAACTAGGAATTGACTCGAGCTGGATGACGGCTCCCACCCTGATAGAGTAACATCTGTAATGCATAGAACACAGTAATCCTTTTTGGGTACTGATTAGGAGTTAAAGCATGAGATAAAATTGCAAGAACATATAAAGAACATAAAGCAAAGTAGATCATACAAAGGTCTCCACATTTGGATGGATAGCAGAGTTTCTGAGAGACCTGACCATGAAAAGAACCAGATAGACTGCTGGAGGCAAGCATGGAACATGTTAAAATATAAGAAAAATTAAAAGAAAATTGTAGCCAAGCTAGGAGTGGACCAAGTCCCTCTACTGTTTTCATTAGTGATGTAGAGCTTCTGGCATGACTGTCAATCAAAGATGGGAAGCAGCATCCAGAGTTTGTCTGAATCCCTAGGAGACCGGGATAAATCCTCATACTACATTAGTCCAGTTTTACAGAGCAACCTCAGTGAATTCAAACCCTTATAATAAGCACCAAGCTGCCACAGCACAGAGGAGAAGTGTCCCTCACATTTTTACAGTTGGGTGGGGGGGGGGAACTACTGTGTTGCAGCACAGAGAAAGTTGGCTTGATGTGTGGGCTTTGGCACTTGGTGAGCATTTTTGCAAGGAGGTATTTTACCATAATTTAATTTTTATTGTAAGGCATGACACATCCTTTCCAGCTAATTACTCTATTTCAGCTTTTAAAATGAACAGCTCTTTCTCTCTTATGTTTCAGCTCACGTATTGTAATGATATTACTGCTACTGTTAAAGGTGACCTGGAAATGATTTTAAATTATTTGCTTCCTGCTTCTTCATTCATTTACAATTAATAAAGATGGCTAAGAGAGTCTAGATTATTTCTAAAGCACACTCCCTCCTCCTGTTCCACTCCCCCTTTCTATTTTTACTTGATATATGTAATCTCTCATACTCCAGCTTTACCCAAGTTAGAAGTGCACATGATACATACTTTTAGGACAAGACTCAGCTCTGTTCCATGATATGCTATACAAATTCTAATGAGTGTTGTGCTACTCTGGGGAACTATCTGGCCTTCATCACTTCTGCATTGGGTCTGAAACTCTGCAGTCATTCCACTCACTTGTTAGATTCTTCATTTTGTGATTGATGATTTTGGTATTGATTTGCCTTAAAGAGGTGCCAAGAGCCAAGAAATGCTGCCAGAAGACCTACAAGCCTTTGCTGAAAGGGAGGCAAACAGAGCACCCATGTATTATGGTATCAACATTCAAGACAAATAGAACTCCACAATCTCCCAAATTCCAATTTATACCACAAGATAATACCTGTGAACCTTACTAAGATTTATACTTTTAGGCAAGAAATTCAGATTCATTTCAAAAGATGTGAATTGTAACTTTGCTGGGAAAAGAAATTCTTCCAGAGTCCATAGTTTTAAAAAGAGTTCTATGCAAAGATGTTCACCCACCCACAGCCAGGTCAGAGAAGCAGCTGCATCTGGGAATGGCAAGTATTCCTTAATCTTTCATTTTATGTGCAGAATAAAGAGATCAAACCAACTTTTAAAACACCTGAGCAACAGTTTTGTTCAGCAAAGAAGAATAGTGTTCTCTCTTTCATATCTGTTGAACTGAAGCATTTACAAGAGGTAAAGTCCCTGCTGGGAGCATAATGTGAAAATCCACTCAGTGTGTGTGTTTCTTTAGAAATTTAAAGTGCTGGTAACTTGATTAATTTAACTTTGCTTTTCCCTTCAACCCTAAAAGATGAGAACATTCTGAAACGTACAGTGAAAAATCTTGATACAAAAAGGAATTTATTCTGTGCAAAATGAAATCAGATGATTTTTTTTTTTTTTTAGAAAACTAAGCATACTATAATCATGAGGTATCACAAGATCAGGAGGCTGCTGAAGTCAAAAATAACTTGAAACCCACAGATGGGAAAAAATCAATATGCACTTTCAGTCTATAGAGGTGTTGCAGAGATGAGTAGACAAACAGATTCATAAACTACTGGATTACTGAAGCAATTGATGTATTCAGTATGGTTGTCTCCAGCAGTACAAAAGCATGTAACCAAAACAAACAATAAAAAAAATTTGTTTTTCTCAGAAGAAATTTCCATATCGTGCTTCCAAGTACCAGACTTACACTATTAAAAAGACTGTATTTTAATCTCAAAGAAACTATGTGAGAAGCAGAGTACTCAAAATAAATGTAACACCCATTAAGTGGATCAAGATGGAAAAATTTAAGATGATTAGCTCAAGAAAAGATCCTATCAATTTCTAATGAGGTTATACTTGTCATAACACAGTTTAAATTGTGAGTCTTCCAAAACATCCCTCTGGATATTTCCTGAAGGAAAAGGAATGCTTTAGTAGAGGTTTTCACATTCTGTTCCATGACATACACATAGACTACCTGCTGAACCATAGGTTATATAACTGTACAGTGAGATAGCCTGAAATCATCTGAAACATAAATATGATTCCTGTTTTCCAAAATGCAACAACAGTTAAAAAACAATTCCTATAGAGTGAATTTTAAAAGGAAGCTATGGGTGATCAAAATTTCATTTCCCACAAAAAAGAAAAAAGACACCCATGATTTTAAACTAGACTCTTAAAACCATGCACCTGTTTAAAGTGAATCTAAGGTTCAATCTGAGGAGAGAAAACTGAGAGTGTAACCTCATTAAAAAAAATTGAAATATTTGGAATTTTTAATATAAATAAATTTCAAAGAAAAACACTATGATAATCTTTACTTTTCTAGTATTTAATCTTAAATGTGATACCATGTATCTATGAAAATATTTCACGGTAAATATAGGAGTTTTCTAGAGACTAAATGCAGTCTAAGTTAGAAATTTAGTGATTGAATACTCCTTAATTGGCTAAAAATTTTAAGCTGAAAACATTCCCCCTGCCTCCATAGCTAATAATCCACACTTGTTAGCTTCTGCTAGACAGGTTTCCTTACCCTTATCAAAAAGAACAATAATTTTTATTTTTAATGAGCGTTAGGAAATATAATTTATTATAAAAATGTTAAAATATCAAATTTTTTTTCTTTGAGACATATTGATGGAATTTACTGGAGATGGTGAATTCTGTAAACAATTATACACCAATATGGACCTCTTATACTTCAAAGAGCCAGGAAAGGAAAATGTGATCATGACAAAGACTAAAAAACTTAAGGAAACAGATTTTACAACCATTGAGGGAAGTGTTCATTTGTTGCTTAGTTAGTTTTCCAAATACTTTAGTCAAAATCTCGATAGCTTTCTATCCTTGTTAAAATCTATTCTTTCCTCAAAGTATGTATTGGATAACTGATGGCACAGATTATTTGTCATCAAAAGCATAAGATTAGACACAAAAACAAATTCTGACAAAACATACTTCAACAGCAATACGCAGAATGACAAATGTATAATAGAACTTTTAAAACATATTTTTTTTTTTTACCTTCCTTTACATAGAATGTGTGTTCCTACTGACACTGGTAATATGACTTTCAGAGAGACCAGGAGTTCATTGTACAAACTGTGACTGGAAAGACAGCAAGGTTTTGTTTGTTGAAGTATTTTCATCTGTCTATTTTTGACAAGGTCAAATAACTCCTCTAATTCAAATTTACACTTGGCTGCTGATGAAAAGTAGCTGTATGCTTTGACATAAAGTAACCCACAGTACCAAGTAATAAACATTTGAAAGCATTTCTACTAATAACTGAATTCAGGACAGCAATGGGGTAGAAATATCCATCTTTGTCAAACATTGTGCTTCTGAAGTGTTCTGCTAATCACTTGTAAACACTGAACACACAACTCGCTGAAGTCTAATTCTATTGTTTGCATTTCAGATGAACAATAATTCAAACAAGCAAGAAGACATTTTAGAAAGTGGTGCAGGACAAATCTTTAGAACTCTCTCTTCTTTAAAAAAATCATAGCAACCAACCAACAACAACAACAACAACAAACAAACAAACAAACCCAAAAAAAAACCAAACAAAAAAAAAAAACAAAGCCAAGAAGCAACAAACACCTAAACAATCATGAAAAACACTCAGAGAAAAGGAGTTCCTTTTCTTAATTCCCACCTTAATCAGTGCCTGTCAAGAAAAGTTATAGAAGCACTGTATTTTGTCATGGGTGAGACATGGAAACCCAGGAGTAAAAAAGTTTAAATTCTTCCAAATCAGCCCTTACAGAGTAAGATCAGAGATGACACAAGCAAAGGTAAACTAAGCTATCAATCTTTGCTTCTGCTGACATAAATTCTTTTCTTGTTGCAGAATTTTTGAAGGGGTTTCCATCTTATTCCTTTAGACTTGTACTTAGGTACATCCACTAATGTAATTTCTAACAGCAAAGAGAGCATAAAGCTCCTGACAAGGTGATGTTAGGTAGTCAGCTAATATGTTCGCATCACAGAAAATCAGTACTAAATATTTTTTGGGTTTGTGTCTCTGCAAGCAGTAACCACCTGTATGACAATGTAATTGAAATTCTCTATGGGCACACAATACGTCTGTGTACATTTTATTTTCATATCTGAACTCAAACAATGCTACTGTATGAATGCACAATAAGAATAATCTGTCTCAAGCATTAAAAAGAACATGTCCTTGGATGTTGTTCTATTCCTTTCCTATTTATCTGATCTAGCAGAGACTTTCACAGAAGTGATATTCTTTTATTAGAATTCATTAATAAATTATGCAACTGACATCTGAAATCCCAGCAACAGTCATTTGCATGACAGAAAACTTACACTGGCAGCACTTCTTTTTCAACAAGGTCAAAAACCTCCATCAGTTAGTTCTACACCAAGTCTAGCTGGTGAAACATTAGGGCTATATACTTTCATGGTAGAAATCCTTCATTTACAAAGAATAACCATTTTGTTGTACATGCATAAGTGATGCAAAATATACATTGAAGGTGACATCTGTAGAAGAAGAACAGCAACAGAGAACTTCCTTTACTGCTTCTGAAAGATAGACTTTCTTATGTCCTCTGAGGCCTTGTCATTGGTTTTATATTATCATTCTATTAGGAAAACCATATTCTAATATAGTTTTTAACTTACCTTTAATATTACTTTCATATCCAATAAATCAACAGATTATTCTTAGTAAAACTGGAGCTAGGTCTTGCAGTATCAATTTACTTTTCACTACTTAGAGAGTTTTTCTAGCTGAGTGTATACTCCTTGCAAAGCATGTTCTTTGATGCATAAACCAAACAAACATACCATATAGGCACACAAATTAAAAGTTCAAAGTCAAACCTTGAATTCTGACATTCATCAGGACTGATAAAAAAACCTGAGAAGGACTTGAAACATTTTCACACTAGGATTTTTCTGAAAGACCTCTTCTGGTTTTATAACACTTTGCTTCCCTAACTCTTTTTTTCACTTAGCTGCTGAAAAGAGATGCATTTCAGAGATGGGAAAGATAAAGTAGGGGAGAATAAAAGGACAAAATTAAAATTTTTGTACCCTATAAAATACTCTAGAAACTGTCTTTATCTCATCCTCAAGTGAAAAGAAGCAGTAAAGTAGAATTCAATACGAATCCTATATGAACCTATACAGGGTTCTTTCTCTTTTGTAGTGTAATTCATGAAATCTTCTCTTTGATACATTCTTCTCCATAAAAAGGTGCACAGGTTTTAGACTTCTTGTTCATTTACAGTCTATAAGTCAGATTTATGTAAAAGAGAGGCTGGGAGAAGCAGTTGAGAAAAGCAAAAAAGCTCTGTAGCTTTTCTATCAGAGCACTGCTAAACCAGTCTTAAGTAGTCTCCAAAATTCATTGATATTAAATTTTTTTACTGATGTTATCTGTTATCTAGGAAAGTTATGAAACAATGAATTCTTCTCTTGAAGGGGACTCATAAGTGATTCCTTAACTCTAGCACACAGTGAATCACAAACAGATCCACGAATCCCTAAAATACAAGTAGTTTTTTATTTTACATTCCAATCACTGTGCAACACATCCCACTAAAGCCTGCCTATAGGTTAGCCTGCCAACTATTTTCAAGTCCCAAATATTACAGATATTTGAGAGCATGTAGTGAGATCTTAAAAAATTCTATATTATTAATCATTACATTAGTAACTTTTAATCAAGGAACTCATCAAGAAAGTAGGACAAGGCCAGTCAGGTCAACCTGATGCTGATTATCACACAGATGTGTTATCATGCACTTTCTCAAAAGGTTTTGTTTGGATTTGAGAACAAAATTATTTCTAGTATCAAACCATGTGTGTCCTTTTTTTCCTGTTCAAAGCTCAAGCTAGCAATAGTGATTAGAAAATGAAATGCAAATACTTCTGAAGAAATAAGATGAGGGGAACAATTCCATGATTTGTCATTGCCATCAACAGGCCTACACAGTACAATGCAATTACTGTCGATGAGGTGAACAAGGCTAGGTACAAGTGAGGATCTTTGCCAAGCAAAATTTCTGTTCATATAATTTAATTCTACTATGCACAGACATCCTTCACAGCAAAAGAGTCTCACCTCTACAACTGCTGAAATGCTACCCAACTGCAGATAAAAATCAGTTAAAATAAGACACCTGCTTTCTAACCTAACAAAATGGTTGGAGAGTTAATTTCTTGGGTTCAATGTTGCACAGCAGCATAACCTGGGTTATGACTTGAGTGAAAAGCTTTTAAGCTGCAAGCAAGTGTGGTGAGAAAACAAAGATATTAGAGCCCCATCAGCTAATAAAGGCAAAACTAAAGGCAGAAGCAAGAGTGCTCAGAGGTGGTCAATAGCTCAAGGATTTCAGAGGTAAAACTAACACAAATGTACAAAATGCTAAGGAAAGAAGCAGGTAATTGGAAAACTTCTCCTCACCAGCAGAGCTGTTCAGCCTATGGCACAAATCATAGGATGGGATCAATGTGACCAATCTTCCCCTCTGACTGATGACTGCCAGGCTAACCCAGCTCATCAGGAGATTTAGTGGAGAGTGGCTAATATATTAATAATTTATCAACATCTCATAAGTTCCTGTTATGAAATAACTAATTGGTCACCTATTGTATCATTTGAAAATTTTTATTTTGCATTCTTTAACACTGCAGAACTGCTTTTTAATGAATACACATAGAAAGGGTAAAAATAAATGAGTTGCAGTTGTTATTTGTACATATCCCTCAATGAAGCTGCCTAATGTGAGCTGTTGTCAATATCAATTCATAGTTTGAGCAATGACATTGAAAACAGTTTCAGTTCCACAAAAAGTAGAAGCCTTGGTACATACAGTGGTAGCTTCACTTGAAAAATTATTTTCTCTATTAAACTGCTTGAAATGCATTAAATTTTTCAATTATCATGTACTTGAGAATTCAAGGTAAGGCAAAAGGTTATACACTGAGAGAATCACAAGAAAAGTCACTAATTCAAGTGAGTCTTTTTATATCCACAAGTTGTTGTATATTTCAGACATATCATTGGAGGAGGAAAAAAGTAAACTCACCAAAACAAGACTCTCAACCACCTTACTTAATATTTTTTTTCTATTCTAGAAACATAGTCCACCAAACAAAAACTTTGCCAACTATCATTAGTATTTCTTATTTAGAAATTTGGCAGGTGCTGAGAACCTCAATCCTTGGCCCAGAAACCCTTGTCATTCATGCAAAGTAAGGGAATTCCATTTTAGTAAGCAGAAAATCAGTGGAAACCACAGATTTGTAGACCTCCTGCGACATCTATCTAATTAGAATTGTTCCAGACATAAAGCTGCACCATGTTACATCATGCAATTTGAGTACTTGGCTCCACTCTCCTCACCAGTACTTGAGCCCCTGCTGTTAAACGTTCTTAGCATCTAGAAGTCAGTCTCCCTCATTCCTGGGGTAATACCTCCTCTAACAACCTTTTATTTCCTAAGACAAGGCACAGGGAACCTGGTTGTACTCATGATGCAGAACAACACATCAGTTTTCCTCCTCTATTTCTTGCTTTTTCTCTATCTCCCCTTATCCCAAGTCCTCTCATCTAAAAGTTAAACTTCAAGATAATGGAAGAACAAAGAAAACAACTTTAGCTTTTCAGTTAGTACTTTCATTCTTCCTCCTCCTTTTCCTCTCCCTGCTCTTTGAATGTTTAAATGGTTGCATGTACCACTCAACTCCGTTGCCTGTTACCTCTGTCTCTCACTGTCAATGACCTTCATGTCAGGAGAAAAATCAGCTCTTAGACATGAAAGTCTGAAATTTTACATAGAACATTTTTACTTCTCTTTTTTCTACAGTACTTTCCCTCTTTAGAGACCTCTGCTCCAAATGTAAATCTTAGAAGACATCAACAGGTCGTTCTTTTCCCTTTCAGATAAAGTATCATTAAGTACACAAAAAATTATGAGGTCTGTATTCCTTGCATCTTTTATTTCAGGGCTTTAAGTGTTCTCCAAGATAAAGCAATAAAGTTTTATTCTTTTTCCAATTTGTTTTTGGTCTGCTGAGGCAAAATAAAATATATGCCATATTTAATCCAAATTAGCTATAACAATATGGTCTAAATAAAGACTGTCTCATATCAGTCTATTACAAAGGACTATTTACAGTATTTTAAGTGTTACACTGTTATTCTCAATTATTCATCTTCTACAGAAACCAAGTTAACAATCTGCATAGTCATCAACTTTTAAAACACTATTTGAAGGAGCACTGAGCTAATTTTTTCACAGTATCTCAGCATAAAGATCAAAATGGCTTGACACTAATTGGAAGATAACATATTTTCCACTGGTTTCACAAAGAAATACTCTTCAGAAAGCAACTGGAGCAGCACATCATCTCATATTTCCAAAAAAATTACAGCTACACTGAATGTTTTAGGTAGCTAAAGTGATTTATAGGTTGTTTTCTGCAGGAGGTTCTGAGTTTTCAAATATGAAAATATTATACTTACACAACTCTAAAAGGGTGAGGAAGACTACTGTAGTTGTTAAGGATACAAAAGTAGATATTAAGATGTGGAAGAAAGAAGAGGTGCTTCCACATCCCTTCCTCTACACAGACTCGAATATAGTCATGACACATTTACATATATGGCGCATCACATATCCAGTATACTAAACCATTTTAAATCACTGTCCCCTATCCATTCCCTACACTATTTTTCTAATGATATATATCCTTTCCTTTGGTTTAACCTCCCTCTCATTTTCTGTAAACACACAGTTTCTGAATTGCCTTTGAGGTACTTTTATACCAACCTTCAGCTCCTTACAAGATTTTTATTCTTCATTGCCTAGCAAACTTCTTGCATCAAGGTAGAAATGTGACACTGTCCTTGCAAACAAGGACACTGATCTTCATTTTCACATCCTCTGTGTAGAGGGAGACTTTAGAGACCAGGATTATCTTGGACAAGCTTGTCTTCCAAACCCAGCTGTTCATCACTGCTTTGCATGACTGGCACACCTAGTCTCCTCCAAGGAGGAGAAAGCATTTCTTTGACCAAGATGCTGGTGTCACTGTCAAGATGAAATCACAGTACAGCTCCCACTGAATAGCTCTTTGCCCAGTAAGACATCCCTCCAGCTGACACCCCCAAAAACTCACAGCTTTACTGCTCAGCCTCTACCCCCCTGTTATCAAGTAGGCAAAAAAAAATGGCTGCAAGAAATAGGTTTTTCTGGGGAGAATGAGCAGCAAAGCAACAGAAACAGAGAAAGAAGAACCAAGAGATACTGGTTGAAGAACAAAAGAATTAGAAAAGCCAAAATCAGATTTTTTCTGAAGTTTCTTGTACCACTTCAAAACATAGTCCAGATTTCCTTCACACAGAGTATCTACAGTTGTTGTTATTTCTTACTCTGTTGAACAGTTTCCAAGATAGCAAGGAGTATTTCAGAATAAAAACTGAAACATGAACTCTCTCTCTTCACAGCATGGCACTTATCCTCACAGACTGACAGATTGCCTAGAAATGTAGATGTTCTGTACAAAGCCAACTCATGTAAAAATTAATGTGCTATGCATAACCCAAAGGGACATGTCATAACATCACCCATTATCAACAGTCAGAAGCATAATGCATTAGTTGTAATGTTTTATGGAAGAAGTGCCTGGTAAGATACAGAGGGAGCGTTGTGTGGTAATGTAGAATATGTATTTCAGTGCAATGCTTAGTGTAGGGAAGAGGGCTCAAGCAGCACTCTTGCATCATTTCCCTCTCATGTCAGGAAAATCCAAGTTAAAACAATATTCTGTGTTGAATATCAAGCAGATGAGCCTCTGTACCACAACAAAACATTCTTTCTGCATAAAAGACTCCAAAATAGACATAGGCAGTAATACAGATTTTAGATGTATTACTCATTTCATCATTTATATTGCCAGGGCCTGGAAGGTTGTTCAGCTGTTTGTTTCTAAACTAAAAATTAATCCACTTTCTGAAACCTTAATATATATGGTCAGTAAATTCTCCTCCCTAGTTAAGTCAAATCTCCTCTAGAGTCAGACATTATTTCCTGCAGATGTCTTTGGCATCCAGGTGCATGCTTTGGCAAATAGCATCAGGGGTTACCTGTTATCTCAAGAGACAAAGCAGCCGAGTGATAAATCTCTACAAATGGAGACAGTCACTCCACCACAGAAGCAAAGGCCAAGTTTAACACTAAAAATCCAGTCAGCAGCCACATTATTTTCTATTCTGCAATCCCATAGCCCTGCTATCTTTCCTCCCAAGCATGTAAGACCACTAAAGAACAAAACAAAAAGTCATGTATAACATCTTTGCAACTGCAACTTGTAGATGCTTCTTTTATCTTTCTGACTTTAAATTTAGTCACTTGCAAATATGTAGGAGAAATAAGCACTTACTAAAAAGTCAGTTCATAACAGAAATAGACATTTATGAGAGCTTCTAAAATCATGTGATTTTCTAACTTGAAACTTAGCTCAAATTTGACCTGAACTAAGATGAATTAAAGGCAAAGCCATAAATATTCTTGTTCAGACTGCCACTGCTGCCAGTATATATACAAGTTGAAGGCAAAAGATTTTGAAAAAATGTGGGGTTTTTTTCTCCCTGGAATTAGCTCATGAGTAGTTCATGTTACACCACAGGACTCAGACAAAAGTGAACTTGAGGCCCATGCACCAGTGAAAAGCTCTTTTGCTAAATCTTGAAAAGTAGTATTTCCTCTTTGGAAAGAAAAGTCTTAGTCATGACTACATGGTAATTTACATCCAGGCAGCCTGAAATGCAATTCCTCTCTACACTTCAGTAAGAAACAACTACTTCATGCAATGGCTTATTTAAGAAGAATTTACTTAAATTCTCTAGGCACTGTGGTGTGTGAATCTGTTTCTCACCTATGGCAGTTATGTTATTTTGTTTCCTTCTAGTAGGTGACTGGTTCCTCCTAGAAGAAATGTGTTTTTTGGGTTTTAATTTTTTTTTTGTCTTAATTCACTTTTTGAACTCTTTATCTTTCTTTTAATTCATATGCAGATTTTGGCCATTTCTTGAAATACAATTTTTCTAATTTTGTTGAAATATTATTAACTCATGTAGCCATCCCAGTTATCTGTGAAATGGGTGATTTTCATTGAAAATTAAGAGACCTAAGGGGATTGGAGACTTTTGCCAGCTAGATAAACAGGGACCCAGCAATGCCATGCAATAATTTTGCAGTGGGCCTTTGAGTAAATAGGTCTACTTTGGAAATTAGAAATGTTCCTTTGTGAAGAGAGTACTGAAATGCCCTTCTGAAAAATATTACTTCCTGAGGAAATTGGACTAGAATGCTTAAAGCAAAATATTTTATGAATGAGTAAAAAAATTCTTGATTTTTAAAATCAGTCCTAGAGAGAAATACAATTAAGTTACAAGCGATTCTTTGGGGAGTTATTCTGATATTCTGAGCTTTTTTCTTTTTTCCCTGGTTTTCCTAGTATGAACACGGAATTATGAATGGATTGAGTTTTCTTTTGCAGTTAAATAAATAAGCATAACAATGTCCAATTGCTTTTAGAGAGAAGACAAAAACTCTTCTCTATCAGGTTTGTACATACACAGAAAGTGATTAGGTCACCACCTACTCCAACTTTCACCCTAAGATGTAGCTGGTAGACTATTCTAAAACTTGTTTCTTGCAGAAAAAGGCAATGCAGCAAATATATGATTTACTAGATCCATAGGATGAGAGATATCATTGGGACATATTTAAATAACATGCTGAAAACCTCAAGGATACTGTTTATTGAAAAAAATAAAGCATATTACATAAATATATTTCTAATCCATCCCCTTTTTAAGAAACTAACAAGATTTCCAGGAAGCCAGACCTTTTCTTAATGACACCAAAGCCAAATGTCCTATAAGAGTTAATAAAAGCAAGACCAGATGAAATTATGTAATTTGTAGCTGGTATGTTACACCACAGTCCGGTAACCTTTGGCGGTTACCTAAATAAAACATTGCTTTGCTTCCACAAGATTTAGGCTTCAGGAAACACCCTGTGAACAGGTCCAATATACATTAAACTTACAGGTAATACTAATCTCCAAAAGAAGTTTCAAAATCTTAAACTATTGAATTCTATACCTTTCCTAATTCTATTGACAGTATCATTACTATAGGCTATGAATCAAATCTTTTGTGGTCAAAATATTTACAGAACAGACAACAGAATGAAAGACTGAGGGATACCTGGAAAATAAGTGTCCTTTCTCAACTTAAGGGAGAAATCCTTAGAACAGATATTGTCCCTATTAATACTGGAAAGTGAAATAAAGTGTAAAACATAGTATGCATCAAAACACTTTCAACATTTGTGGCACAATACTAACAAAAATACAATCTTTCACAGAAGACACTTTCTAAAAATTTTAGCTACAGCTTCTTACAAGATCAGAATAATGGTTCAGGTACAGGTTGACTGAAAAATTAACTCCCAACTATTTTAGAAGCCATTTGGGATACCTCATGTGTCTCTTAAAGAAAGTTAAGGAGATTTCACACATCTTAAATTAGGTAGGTGTGTTGAATCAGAGTGAATAAATAGAGGTCTCCCTTAATTTAGTCCTCTTTAACAAACATGGAGAGGCTGGGGTTTTTTCCCCCATAACTACCTCACAATATTTGAATAGCTAATGTATTACTCCTGCTCTGGCATAACAATTGCCTTTTGTTTTCTGTCAGTATTTATCAAATATATCTTCTGGTCATTGAATTATATTGATGGATTAAAACAAAGTGGTTAAATTTAAAACCTGGATGAAGTCCCAGTATGGTGTTTTTTGGTATTTTCCAGGTCATTTTTTCAGGATTGAGGTATATACTTCTGCATCTTTCTCATGTACTCTTATGTTAACTAATAAAAATTATTTTCTCCTTAGGTAATCGACTGAAGTAACCTGATATAGCAAATCATTTTCCACCCCTTTAAATTGAATGAGAAGATAATTTGAAGGAGGAGGGAAACAAACCCTAAAACCATCATCAAAATTATCATTACCAACTCCCTCCTACATCTGGCTTTGATCTTGCAGTGAACGAGCTTCCTGTGGGCAGATAAGGATCACCTACATAAGCCTTTTTGTGAGCTCCTTAACTAAATCTTCCTTGGTAATATTCTTAAAACCATTCTGGAATATTTCTATATTCTATGAGCACAAATTCTGAAGCACACAGCTATGAGGATAACTAAAGTATATCCTCAGTAGGTAAGCCCCATTGACCTCATTGTTCCCTATCTCCTTTTGAATCCTTCAATCTGAGGATAGGTCTGTCAGTGCTATGGATGCTATTTCTGCTCAACACAAAGTTAAATGAGACCATTCCCTGGCCGAATGAAAATATGCTTCACATAGTAAACTTCCTGGATAAACTGAAAACCCTTGTTACAAATTAATTAAGAAATGTCAAATACTTGGGGCTACTGAGCTTGGGGGTATTTATACTTTATTGCTAAGCCAATAATATTAATAAAATAATTTTGTTTCTTCCACAAAATAAAAATATATTACTAAAAACAGAAGAAAGACCTGATGGTATTATCTTATTTTAGATGTCTGATAGTTCTAAATAATTGTGTCCCTTCCAATATTATTGAGTGTGCCAGTAAAATGCAAAAAGTAAAATCAGTGAAAGGAGGAGAGACTACAGATTGCTAATGTTCAAGATTAAAGGAGTCCTGCTGTAATAAATGCATCCCCATATTCAATGAGTAACAACAGAGTTAAAACTGCCCTACATTGATTCTACCCTGAAGGTAAACCAATTACATTGCAATGCTACAAATGCCTGCCTGGAAACAATTGCTATCTGGCAGCCAGAGCCACTGCATTCCAGTGACTAGAATTCAGCTTATCTTGAAGACACAAAGGCTGAATACAAATTTTACACTGCTGGAGTTCAGTACTGAGTAGAGACAGCCATGTACACTTTCATTAATACAGAAAGAGGAGGGTGGAAATGTGAAGACTCGTAAAAAACCTTACATCCATTACAGGATATACAACATAAAAAGAAAAGAAAAATCTGTATGTCGACACACAATGTTGTCAGTTGAAAATAAAGATCCTGGATTTGTTTTAATATTTTCCCAGAAACATAATGTTTTAGGTGCCCCAAAAAAAATTGTGTACTTCATATCTTCTCTATTTCAACTCGCACCAAATTATCACTGCCCTATCTCTTCCTAAGGAACAAACTTCTGTGCTTTATCTGGGATTCATAGAGGGGAGGTGCACTTTGTCCCTTTAAAATGGAATGGACATGAGGTTGTTTCCACTTTCTGGGTCAGAACCCAGAAAACTGCATTTTTCGGTCCAAAATTACTTTGGGGAAAATTTCACAATACCTTCACCACCTGCTGGGGGAACCCGTTCCACAAGTTTTTCCAGCTGCTGCCTGCAGCTACAGCACCATGCCAGAAAAGTCAGACCCTCTGTCCAAGAGTTCCAGCTGCTGCCCCAGCTCCAGCTGCCTGTCATTCTTCACAAGGAAGGGTTGAACCTGCAAATTGCTGGGAAGTCTCTTCCAACAATATCATCAGCATCAGAGCTTTTTGGACAAAAATAGGGAAGTTTTCTCAGGTTTTGTTTTGTCCCTGTATCCCATTGGTTGTTGTTTGCAGGAGGAGGAAGTCATGTAACCCCAGAGGCTTGGTTGCTATGCTGTTTTCCCTTTCTCTCTCCCCACAACATGGTCCAAGAAAGGACTTCTCTGCCATATTGTTTTTGTCTTCTGGTCCACAGAGTCTGCTATGATGGCTGCCATCTTCGGACGAGGGGCTTCTGTGCCATCTTGTTTTCTTTGTTCCCAGGGTGATCATAGGTCTCCTTGGGATATAATTGTGACTTTAAACAAAAATCAGACCCATGCGTAGGAGTTTTCTTGTGGCTCAGATGATGTATTATCATCTCATATAATATAAATGGTCCTGCTCTGCAGAGCTGCTCTCCAGCAGATCAGTACCCAGCCTGTGCTGGGACTTGGGGTTATTCCTCCTCATGTGAGGACCCCACAGTTGCCTTTGTTGAAGTCCCTTAGGATTCTTTCTGCCCAGCTCTCCAGCCTAAATATATCAGTGCAAATTTCCATATCTGTATCAACACTTTTGCTCTTAATTCAGCAGATCTTAAATTGAGCTAATTTTATAAAATGATGGAAATGTTTCCAGATGGAATTGCCCACACAACAGCTTTAAGATTGTAGTTGCATTGGCAGAGTAGTACCAGTCTGTTTCCAGAAAAGACAAACGTTAATATTTGTAAAACAAATCTATATGGTCCATGGAATTTTTCAAGAATAGAGACGTTAATCTTAATCACAATGAATCTGGTCAGGCCTACTGAGGGGCTGTGTAGGTCTTTCCTTCAAAGCTGTAGACTTCCATGAAGACAGTCAAGTTCCTATTTTCTTAATAAGAAAAAAACCCAAAGGATACCTTATTTTCTAAATGCACTTTACTGTTCATTTATTGTTCCAGAAGATAAGTATCTTTATCTTTCTTTGAAAAGGGAATGAAAACAAGCAGCAGATGTTATATTAGAAGAGTATCTTTTAAAAAAAGTTAGATTTGAAGTACTAGAGATGCCCCAGCAAAGTAGTATTACAAAGATAAGTTATGTTATAGTTATAGTACATTAAGTTACAGTATTATTTAAATAAATCAAATATATTTTTCATTGGACATATGGCGTGTATATTGTTGAATAACTTTAGGAAACAGTTCTTCACCTGGGGAGCTATTCAACAAATCAGAGTTTCAGCTACATACAGTTTTAGATAATATATGTGTGTGCATGCTGAAAGGAACTAAATCACAAATAGTATGTTCTTCCAAGGAAGAGGGGTTTTCTTCTGTAAATTGTCTGTATTTCAAAAAATCTCCATTAGTTTCCATTGTTTTGGCAAACCACTTAGGACACAAGGCTGCAAATAGAAACTCAGATATAAACTTTTAAATAATGCAGTGTCTGAATTACATGCAGATTTAAACAACATTAATGCCACCAATCTCTTGTCTGAATTTTTAAAGGAATTTGTATCAATAAAAATTAAAGGGAGGTAGAAATTAACCAGCTAAGCAGTGGGTTCTGTCAGAAGGAACAATATTGCAAAAATAATCTTTTAAATACAAATTTTGAATATTAAAAAAATAACTACCCTAATGACTATACATTTCCTTGTTAGTACAGTATGAAGGTGGCTGCAAATTCCAAAACTAGAAACTTCACGTGGATTTTAGCAGGTGAATCTTGACAGAATGTCACATTTAATGTTAATCAATAAATATTTGGTTTGAAGCAAATAAGGACCCCTTAAATTCCCAAGAACTTTGAAATTGATATAAATAAAGGTTTCAATTAATGAGATGAAAAAGAATTCTGCAATAAACATTACCAATACAGAAGAAGAAAGTCTTCAAATGTTTAAGTAATTTTCAGGTTCTGAAATTCCAAACAGTAGGAAGTAGAGATTAGAGTATTTTACTGTTCTGAAAAAGAACTCCTGACATAATAAAAAATTAATCTTCTGCCGTAGGGACTGGTCCAAAGCCAATTCATGTCACTGGAAGCTTTTCCTTATGATTTTGGTGATCTTCGGAACAGATCCAAATGAGGCTAAATCCTTCTTTTTCTAACATAATCTATGGAGACCACCACAACACAAAGATAACTGGACACAGAGGACATTATGTAGTGCAAATGCTGAACATACTACAGTTAAAAAAAAAAAAAATTTAACTTAAATGAAAGTCTTCAGCAATCTCTCTAGAACAGCTCTAATCAGTTTTGCTTCAGGAAAAGAAGGTACCAGCATATGCCATAAAAATAGAAAGGAACAAATAAATAGGAAGGCAGAAACTAAAAAGTAAAAGCACACATTTCTGTGAATGCATTTGGGTGAAAGAGGTGGCACTGCACAGTATATATTTGTAGATTAGGTTATTAGAAGCATATGAAATATTTAGAAGCAATGAATTTAAATGCTATTTCTATATTATGGCAAATTAAATGTTGAATTTTTGAGACAGTTTAATGAAGTTGTATCTAGTTCTTTGTCACACTCATTTTTCAGAATATTTTTTTCTCATCTTTTTAGAGTTTAGATATTATGCTGAATGAGCACTGTCCTGACCAAAGAAATTAGCTAAAAATTTATTTATGAATCACAGGTATCAATTACCACTGGGCTCAAACCCAGCAGCTAGCTCTATTTTATTATACTGCAAAAATTTCTACTGTGCCAGGAATAGCATATGTTTATTATCTTAATGATGAACTATTAATAAGATTATTCACATAATCTAATATTTTATATGAGGTCCCTAACTTAATCAAAATACCCACATAATCTTCCAAGATTAATTATTTCATTATTGCAGAAATAATCCAGCTGAGGTGACCTGGGCAAGCTGATTTTCACTTCCAACAGGGAGAACCAAGACAACACGTTTAGTTGTTTTGTGCTGGGTGGAGTGACACCCAGTCACTAGCCCAGATCTGATACTACATTTATAAACTGAAAAGCCAGAGTGTGAATGAGGAATACATATCAGCAGCTAGAAGTGAAATCCACCCTTTTCAGCCAGAACAAAGATTTTAAGAACTTGATTCTTGTTCCAAACAAGTGTTTTATTAACAAGTAAGTGATCATGGCATTGTGCTTGTCTTCTGCATATCAAGCAGACTTCTTCCTGTTGTGTCAATAAGTATTTTAGAGTCATTATAAAGCAGATTTTGCATTTGTGCAAAATCAATTTCTTATTAGCAGTGCCTTTTTCAGGCTTACTGGTGGATGTAGTTAACATCCTTTTACTCTAGGGAAAGATTCTAAATTACTTTTCAGTTAGAATCTTTGACTTACTCCCTATACCAATGTCAGGTGAGAGCTCAGACATCCTATGCCAAAATTCTTCATCTCATTTTGGTTGATAAGTATGTCTCAATCCTTACTGAAAAAGACTGACTGAAGAGTCCTTCTCCAATTCTATGTCTATATTGACAGTGCTAGTACTGCTTTGCTTATTAAAGGCTCATCCTGAAAAAAACGAGACAGTCTGCACCATACTGGATGTCAGCAGAAGCTAAGAGAGATGTATCTTGGAGCAGAAGTTATAGAATTGAGCCTCAAACAAGGCCCAAGGCTGGTATTGCATTTGAAAGCATGAGTAACTTCAATGAGTGAAGAAAGTCCACAGAGTTATGCAAATAGGGACATGGGATGAGGTGCTTGGAGCAGATGATTCATAGTCCATGTGATGTTTATGAAACCACTCTCTTCATTGTTCAAAGAAAAGCATATGTGCTGAAAATGAACTGTTTTCCAAAACAGACTATTCTCCATTTCTCTATTTTCTCCATTTTTTCTTTGTTACTTATAGAAGTAAAGTCTATAACATACAACAAAACACACTTCTATGCAATATATATCAGTTCTTTAAAAGAGATGGAAGTATCAAACACTGTATAGGATTGAATCAATTGTAAAATACTTTTTATATACAATTTTGCATTTTCAGGAGTCAAATTGTTTAACAAATTCTTCAATAAATATGTATTGTCTCCAAGGTATTTTAAATTATACCACAACTTTTCTCTTTGGGGAAGAAGCATCAAGAGTTCTTTAAAAGAAAATGACAACAGAAAGGCAACACTCTTAAAGAAGAAGAAAGGTGGACTCTAAACTTCACATCTCTAAACCATTCTGCAGGTTGTATTTTGAACTTTATATTTTCCCTTTTTTCCGTATGCGTTTCATTTTATACCCCTTATATTTGAGTCTGAATAATCCAAAATATCAGGCCCAGACTAGGAGGAAACTTTTCCAATGTCAAGAGGGAAAGGACTACTCTCTGGTTTCAGCTGAATTCAAAACAAACAAAATTGAACTCTAAAAATTTATCTTGATTTGTCAAAAAACAAACCAACTAGAAAAAGAGAAAAGCAAGATTAATTTGGATCCATAAATGAAGATGTCTGAGCTCTTAAAAAGATTCCTTAAATTTACTAAGACTTGGATTCAGAGATGAGTCATGTCAGGTTTCATTTTTAAAACAAACTATCAAATATATGGTTCTATAAAATACAGCAATTTTTTTCAATGAAATTTCACCTTAGCTTTTGGGGTTGGTCAGCCTGAAGAAGAGAAGGCTCAAGGGGAACCTTATAGCAACATTTTAATACCTAAAAAGAACCTGAAAGAAAGCTGGGGAGGGATATTCCACAAGGACATCTAGCAACAGGACAAGTTGGAATGGTTTTAGACAACAAGAGGAAAGGTTTGGATTACACATTAGGAAGAAGTTCCTTCCTGTGAGGGAGGTGGGACACTGTATCAAGTGGCTGTGGATGCACCATCCCTGATAGCATTCGATGATGGGTTAGATGGGGTTTTGAGCAACCTGCTCTAGAGGAAGGTGTTCCTGCCCATGGCTGGGGGCCTGAAACTCAGGCAATCTTTGAGGCACCTTCCAACCCAAATCATTCTATGGTCTTCTGAACTGAAAATGATGAAAGAAAAGAATGAGTATATTTCTGGATGGTACTGTTTCTAGAGCACAAACAAAATTTTCAATGACTCGAGACATTTCCATTTAATATCTTCCTCACTGCATAAGCCAAATTAACAGAATTATAGAACCATGCACATATAAGTGATAATTTGCAAAGTAAGACTGTATCTTATTTTCAGTAGATACACCACACAAATTCAAAGGAGAGTGTCAACACATGCACATTCAGGAAAAGGACAGAAACACATTGCCTCATTTTTACATGTATTGTCTTTTTGAGAATGTTAGTAGTAGTGAAGACTGCTGGTGATGATCTTGGAACACATGTTATAATTTATTGGATAAGGGTGCTACTAGTTAATCAGATGGAGATTCACTAATAATTTCGTTTATGCTGTTGCTTATTGCTCATGGTTAAAGTGATTATAATTGCACTTCTTAAAGATAAATACAAATAAGCAGCATGAACATTGCATATTGCCACAAGCTCTGAGGAAAAAAAAGTTTCTATTCTTAGGTTTCTAATACCCAATAAGCTCGAGTTCAGTATTAGTCTGCAGCTATTGGAAGAGATTATTACATTTTCTGTTCAATTATTGGCACCTTTATTGCTTTGTTCACTAAACCAACTTGTCCTGTACATGCTTCTTTGGAGTCAGATCCCCAGGAGGCATTCCTGCATTAATGGGACTATCACAGTCTACAAATCTGCAAAAGATTCTGCCTTTCCTATATAAATTAAATTTGCTCATCTACTCTCCGTGATAATAGTTATGGATATTCCTTACCAGACCTATAGATGCCTTCCATTTAAACTGAAAATTATGAAAGTGACCAATTTTAAATACCTATGCTACAGCCTTTAGAGCAAGTTCTGCATAAAGCTTTAAGAGAGTACTCAATAAACTCTTCTGCAAGAAAAAAAGAAGAAAAAATTGTTCCTTGTAATGGATTTCCTTTCCCCTCCTCTGCTGTAATTCCAGTAGAAATGAGATGTGACTAGAGCTTGCTCACAACTTTCTTTTCATTGAAATATGTTTCATTTTCTACAGAAGAAATGTGTCCTCCATCTCTTCATTTCAAGTATATGCCGTGGGCACAGCCTTTATTAAAAGTTAAAAAACAAAACAAAACAATCCCAAATATGCAAAACTGCATCATGTTCCCTACTGGAGCAGCCTACTGAAGTAGGCTGCTTCTCATGAGAAAGATAAAAGTCCAGCTAGAAATAGTTAAAGATAGGTATTTGTTAGCTGAGTGAGTTACCAATTGAGTGCCTCAATTTTGTATTAAAATTAACTTCCGTGGAACCCTAAAGATCAGCTGTGATAAAAGCAAAGCCCAAGTACTTTTGGACTTTGTGGGACCACAAACATATCTGAAAACACTACGGATTTTGCTTTTATTGTGCTTTAACTTTGAAGAATGCCTTCTTTTTGATGACTGTGCACTATGTGCAGAGCACAGAAGGAGAAGAAGCTGGACCCTGGCAGCTTTTAGTGCTTTTTTCACTGTATCAAGGAACTCAGTCTTTCCTATGGACTCCTTCCTTTTGTTGAACACAAACTGATTTTTACTTACAAGCTGATTTTTAATAGCTCATTAGCTATTTCAAGAAAAAAGCCAATCAACCAATCATTCAGAGTATTTAATCTCCCCAACAAGCTGTACTATGCTACCACAGACATTTCACATACTAGTGCTTCATAAATCAAACTTCCTGGATATAAAAGCTGTCAGAAAGATCTTTATTTGCATCACAATCATGACAGAGCAGTTTTATATTATATACCCTAAAATATATCTCTAAAAAATTTATAAAATATAAATTTTTTTGGTAACATAACCAAACTTGACATTTTATATTTCTAATTACTTTAGAGACATAATACAGACAAAGATTTCCCACCTAGTCTGTCATCTTTACCTTTTTAAAGCCTACAAAACAGAAATATCTGTTTGCATCTTACTACGGTTTTTGCTGGAATTTGCTAATTATTTTTAGCTTACCCATCCAGCTGGGGTTATCTAATCATTGGATTAACCAAAATAATTGATATTACTTTATCACAGAAATTCTCTTGAATACTCTCTTCTTTTCATATCCACTGATTCCCAGTCTACTACTGTAGATAATATTAAGTGTCAGCAGTTCCCTTACTGAAATTCAATATACACTTGAGGATCTATGCCACTAATACATCCAGTACTTGCTTTCAGCCCCAGAGGAAATTAATTGCTCTTTGGCTATTTCTCAAACTTGCTCCGTTGGTAAGTGTTCCTACCCGTTCTTATTTGTTTCTTGTCTGTTATACTTATAAGTAATCATCTCAATACATTGCACTAGCACTGACTTTATATTACTAATTCAAAATCTCCTTTTCTTTTAAAAAATACTTGGATTTTAAAACACTATTGCATTTAGTAAGTACTTTGCACACCTCACCTAATCATTGCATCATAACTTTTTGAGAACTGAACAACACAGTAACATGCAAAAAAAAATACTGAAGTATTCCATTCTTTTATTTTGTCCTTTCCCCTCTCCAGTTCATTTTATTTCCTGTAATGGATGTAATCAGCAGAGATTCATTACTTCAGAAATTCTGACTGCCCTTACACTGCTGGTACTACAAGCATATTTCCCCATTTCTCATTCTGTGGCAATATCAAACACTCCCATAGAGAAACACATTCCAGTTTAATTTCAGTGAGTGCTCACATTGAGTTATTCTGCTCCATGATTCTCCTTCCATATTTACTCATATTCATGATTATTAAAGTCTTAGCTTTATATTTAGTTTTTGCAAATCCAGAAACCTGACACAAGATCCACAATATTGGATGTGAAATTTCATTTCTAGACTTACAAAGATGAGCTTTTTTTACAATGAGGGTGCTAAAATACTGGAACAGATTTCCCAGTGAGGTGATAGAGGCCACATCCCTGGAAACATTCAAGGCCAGACTGGAGTGGGCTCTGAGCTACCTGACCTAGTTAAAGATGTCGCTGCTCATTGCAGAGAAGTTGGATTAGATGACCTTTTTAGGTCTCCTTCAACCCAAATTATTTTATGATTCGATGAAAATCACCTTATGCCTTCTTCTGTGAAGGTTCCTCAGACAGCTACCTTTTCCATTAAGAAGTTTTTATACGTAATTGGTTCTTCCTTTAAGTTTTGCTCACATTGCCCCAGCCTTTTTTCCCATCAGCAAGGAAGAGATGGTCAACATGTACATTTTCAGTTCTACATTTCAGTTCTTCAGTTCAGCAATAAAAGCATTGTAATCCTGTTGATGAGATTTCAGATAAGGGAGCTAAAATGTAAAAATAAAAGTGTAAGGAAAGATGTACAAGAATGAGAAGGAAGAAAAGTAAATATTTATATTACAACAATAATAATTTTTTTCTTCCTTCCCACTAACTTTAATGTTTAAAAAAAAATTTAAAATATCAAAAACCTCCCGATCTTTTTAATTTTAAAAATTTGTCAAGAAAAGAGGAGACCTCATTTGGTTCCATTCTGAGAAGTTGTATTAAACCCTGCCCTGAAGCTGCCTCAGATTTACCCATGCTGTTTCCCAGATGGTTTCTTTGAGGCGTTTCACACCCACACATGGCTTCTGAGTCACTGTCAGCACACAATTCATCCACATGCCTCAGAACACTGAACTCTTTGCCACCGCCTTCCCTATCTCCATGAAAGAGACACTGGTGTGTGCTGGATGGCTTTCACAGTTCTGCTCTGGAATTCACCCATCTCACTGCTTGTGTGGCACTTACTGGGTATCCAAGTCTTTCAGCTGCCACACAAAAATAGCTCAGAATGGACATGTTCTTCTAGTTGTAGTTTCAAGGCAGGCATTTTTACATGGCTGTTAAGATGGCAAAGTTTCTATATTGTCTTAGGTTTTAAAATACCAACAAACATATTCCATCAAAACCTTCCTTTCCTTCCAGAAACAAGCATTAGGGCAGCTTATAAGCAAGAAAAGAAGAAAGATGAGAGACAAACATCACAGGTGAGAATTGTTCAGGTTCAAAACTCTCTCTAGGTGAATGGAGACACACACACACACACTGGAAACAGAAAACTAGGAAAAAAGAAAAACAAAACTATTACTCCCTAAAGCAGGCACTTCTCTCTCTCAAAGTATGATCTAATACCAAATGCTGAATTAAAAGACACAGCATTCAGAAGAAGAAATCAACTAATTTCATTACTACATACCCTGCAAGATACATAAGTATTTACATTTGAATAATAATGTTAATATTAGGACAACTGTGGCATAATCAGTTGTGCTTCATTACACAATTTTGCTGTAGCTGCAGCAGCATTTCTTTTTGATACAATTAGAGAGACACTTAGCACTTTGAAGCAAAAAACAATTTTTCAGTTTATGTGCAAAGCCATTTTTTAATTCCTTGTTGGCTATGCTGTTGCAAATATTAAATTTCAAATCAGTCACATACAGTAAAAGATCTGAGCAAGACAATTGCAAAATCCTTTATAAACATCTGTCCATAGAAGAGTTTTCAATAATTCAATTTCTTTATTAACAACTCAAGATTAACAAGTGGGTAAAGTTGCAGAGATGAAACTTCTCTAGAAACACTCTTTACACTAACATATATTCAATCATAGAATGTTCTGAGTTGGAAGGAGCCCACAAGGATCGTTGGAATATAACTCCTAAGGTCAACCATGCTTATGAAAGTGAATTTACTAGCAGTATCACAAATACATTCATACTTATTTGGTTTTGCAATAAAGCAATATGACAATTTTCAGAGATATTCTGGCTCCCCTGTAGTCCACAGACAAGGTTGGTTAAGGTTTATTTAATTATGTTTTTGTTGCTTTTGTTTTGGTTCTTTTTTGATTTTTTTTTCCCTTTGAGTTTAGATGCAACTAAAAAAAAACCCACAAAAAAGTGCCAAACACAAACAGAAATTTTTCCCTATCACACTCAATACAGATCTTCCCATTCTAACTCCTTTCCTATTGAATAAAGAAAAGATTAGTTCATTAAGCTAAAATAAGCCTCCGTGACTACTTTGCTGCCTTTGTATTTCTTAAACCTTGTATTTTGAAGTTCTGTATGTACAAAACCATGTAAAATTTTCAGTAAGAGTTTCCAAAAATAGACTTATAAGTCTATTATCAACATATACAAAAATAGCATAGATGCAGATTTTCAAAAGACACAAACTCCTCCTGGATTTTGTCAGTTGACTTAGTAAAAATGCCTTTGTACAACTTTCCCTGAGAAGAATATTTTTCTCTCCTATTGTTTACCAATTTGTCAAAATCAGAAATTTTACTCTGTTGAAAATTACTATATAGAGTGCAAATAATACTCACATATTGTTACAATGTACTTCTTGAAAATAGCAAATTTTAAGAAATTAAATTGACTACAGTAGCATTCATTGGTGAATATACTTTCCCAAATTCAGCTTGAACTAAAGGTGCCTTTCTGGATACATATACTGAATGATGGGGTACAAATAGAATACAGACACATGTATGCTCTATAAAGGAGGTCTTCTGTCTTTAATGTTGCATTAGGAGCTGCTGTGATGCAGTTGCCACTGAGAAGTCTCAGTTGAAAAGCAGGGGAGAGGCAGGAGACTGGAAGAAAAACGCTTGGTGAATATCTCTCCTGCCAGGACCAATCATCCATCCTTTATTTTATAGAAGATGTCATACGGTGATGAGAATAGTATGTCCTGTGTCAAATCAATGAAGCAAAGACTTTGTCCTGTGCTTCAGCAACCATCATGAAAGATTAATCTGCACAGCATGTACCCACACTTCAGTACAATTATATTCCCTGGGAGCAGATACTTGATTGTCTCAACTCCAGGCAGCACAGACAGGAGACACCTCCAGGCAAGCTGGGTCCAGCTGGGTTGCTGTAGTCCCAGAGAGATTTCTGACTATCCCACCTTCACACAGAAATCTATGATGTCTCAACAGGTTTATTATTTGAGAGTTCATCCTATTATTTAGTTCTTCAAAATGTAATTACATATCTATTATTATAAACATTCCTAATTTTTCTTGCTATGTTTGTCTATAAAATATTAATTAGTAGTGGTGAAGGTGTGGTGCAGATATCAATGCACAATTATGTCATCTTCAGCCACTTACTATGACAGATGGATGTTTTGGGGTTTTTTTAATAAAATTGATTTACTAGATAATTGGACATTACCCTTTTCATTAAGTGCAAATTCAGAGGTTGATGGCACATAAAACTGGTATTTCAGTTTTTTTTAAAGGGACAAAAGACACATATTTCTAGTCTTAGAATCAGTGTTTGGAAAAACAGAAGGAAACTTTGAACAGCTTGAACACTTACCTTCACTGTTTCTTTATGTATTAGTTTTCAAATTCAAAGACAAATGCAATATTTTTAATTTTGTTCAATGGTGAAATCTAATATGCTATTTTCCTCCTGATGCTTCATTAAGCACTGAATATTAAACGGCCGAAAGTTATAAAGGCTTAATTTAGATGTCAGAAATAGTCTTGGGGAGAAAAATGATGATTCACATAGGCAACTTGGAGAGAACACTGCAAAAGTAAACAGTATCTATAAAATGTTTGCATTCTACTGTCTTTCAGATATGGTTCTGATTGTCTATATACTCACCATACCCACTTGAAATGAGCTGCCCAGTACTTACATGACTTAATGACTGCTACCAGAGCACTAAAGTGTCACTGCACAAAGCCTGCTTATGAATTATAATACTATACATATCTTGATAATGTTAACGTATTTATATTTATATATTAACATTATATACTGTTTGTATATTTACAATATATATTTACAATACAATAACAATAATAATACTATAAAACACAATAACAATAGTACAATACTATATGTTAGCATTATATATGGTTTGTAGTTATTCTCTCGTAATCTTCACATCCAGGGTAAACCTGATCCTCATTAATATGAATTGCCTGCCTCCCTGATTTTTCCATCTGCTCTGCTACTGTCGAATGCGGATTGCTTTTCTACCGCTACAGGGAAAAATAATATGCCAATGCTTTAATAAAACGTATTCAAAATATTCGAGGAGTAAGATATAAAAAGGTATACACAATGTGTGTTAAGAACTAATGGTTGATTCCGAAAATTTAATCTGAGGCAAGTGTGAGATTGCTTATTACATCTTACAGAGAATTTGACTAACTCTCTGATTTTTTTGGAACATGTTTTTTAACATATTCATCTAGCTTCTGTCTTTGGTTGAATTATTCTTCCTGTTGCGGTGTGCGTTTATTCCAATTTATTGTTCTATTGCATTAGTTCATTGTTAACCATTTTTTTGTTAATGGTTCATTCCAATGTACCCCCTGTGTTTCTCTCAAGTTGGTTTGTCCCTAAGTTGTAACCTCCCCTAAGCTGCCCTTCATTGCAATCCCCACCCTTCATTCCAGCACCTTCCCTGTCTATCCTCTACTCCTCGAGTCCCCATTGGCCCATGTGACTCTTGTCCCTCCCAAGTGTTCCCTCTTGGACTGTATATTGCAAACCCCACCTGTTACTCCCCCCCTTTCTCTACCCCATTGGTTATCAACTTGGGTCTGCCCCTAAGACTTCCCCTATTTAAAAACCTGTGCACACTCCCGTTCAGTGGTCTTCTGTCCCTGTCCCCTCCTGGAATAAAACCCTCTGGGAATACAATCAGGAGGCTCCTCTCTGATTCTTGCCTCGCTCCTTGACGCTGCCCCAGCCCTACAGTAAAGCTGGAGTGCTTTACAGCAGCACCCCGGGTTGCGCTGCTTCCTCAGGGCAGCCCCTCTGTGACTGCTGTGTCTGGAGCTGGCCAGGGCTGTTAAAATCAGACATGGCATCATCTGTCATTCTTCTTTCCATTCCTATTGTCATCTTTCCTTAAAATGCATTACTTTGCCACACCATAATCCTATGTGAAGACTCGGAACCCTTTCTAAAAGAGCTAGCTAGCAAAGAGGGAACCTTTCAGGTAAGCCTCCAAGTTATCTCTGCTTCTTGTGCAGGAAACAGGGACCATCTGTCCAGAGCAGGTCACCTATTTTGTCTCTCCAGCACAAAGGAAAATTGCCATTTCTGGTGTCCTGGGAGAAAAGCATTCACCATGTACCTCACTGCTTAAGTTACCTGATGAAAGTCAGATATGCTCGTGTTGCTGCTTTATTGACCTTCTAAAGAGAAACAGTGACAAAACCCAGCTGAGAATAATTCTGTTTCGTGACTTCAAAAACACCAAAACCCATTACTTTAGTGAAATCTGTTCATCTATTATTGGAGCATGCCAGTGGTAATTCTTGTGAGGGAGCATTTAAGGACCAATAGGTAGAATGAAAATTAGGATTCTTTTCATTGAATGTACATGAGATTCTGTGCATAATTGGAGAACAAAACAAAACAGTCGGGGATGAATCATTTTGTGTATTTACAACTTTAATTAGTGGTGATATTCCAAAAGATCTTCACTTTAATGTATGAATTATCATTAATAAAGGAAGACAACAGTGTAATGCAAACTTATTATTTACAGAAACTTCTAGTCAGGTTAGAATGGGACTTACATTAATTAGCATTTTCATCAAAAATGAATATTGGATCCTGTGTCTATATAAATCTGTGTGCACCATCAGTCCTTCCAGGAATAAAACGCTTGTGGAGATGCTCCAATAAGTGGAAATCACCAAACCAGCTGTTTTCCAGACAGAGATAAAACACTTTGTGCATGTAACCATCATGAGGTCAGCATTTATATGCTATATTCACGAGTTCTATTACCCCTCCAAAGCATATGCAAGTATAGTTCTCTTAACTGGTACACATAAAGCAAAGATATTATTGCAGATATTGTTGCTTACTACCACAATCTCCAAATGGTTGCTATCAAAGGGCTTATGCTTAGTTCATAAGCGATGATAAAAAAAATAAGGCCACAGGATGCCTTGAATAATATCTTGTTCTGAAAGAGTCTCAGGGCACAGCTCCTCTTGTAAGAATTACCTAGCAAAACTGACATGACAAATCAAACTAGAGAATATTCTAGAAATGACAGCCATCAGCACATAACCTAGGAGTTCAACTACTGCTAACAGTTCAAGTCCAAGGCAAACTGAGGAGCACTCACACAACTACTCTATTGTTCTCTATTGTTCTGAGGGCGCTTATGCACAACAGCTGCTTTGTTGTCTCCTGTCTCCCTCATTACTTCCAATCGTGCCTCTGAATACGCCCAAGTTTGTGTACGGCCTGCGTATTGATAAGTAGATCCAGGCTCATTTAAGTCCAACTTTGAGTGGACTTACATTTAAATCCAATTTGAAATTAAAAAACAAAAAAATTAAAAGTCTCTTCTCCTCCTAATTTCCCAAGGGAGTCAAAATAGTATCAAAGACAGAGCAGAACAGATCTCCACAGCCACAAAAAACCAGAGGAAATTAGAGACACAGGGTCACCAACTACCTTTAACTTCCTGGAAAATACTTAAGTGCAAGTCTGCCAGAACAAGTAAAACTTATTTTCTGACATGGTTCTGGAAGCAGTCATCTGCAAAAGAGGTTTCTAAATGATAACTTTCAAGAACAACCAGAATCATGTGCTTGCCAACAAGCTCTGAGTAAAACATGAGCAGGAGAGGGCTCAAGGCTACCCTGTACTGCAGCCCTTATGATCAACTGGGTCTTCTACAGCTGACTCACAGGTTCCAGGTCCTTTCTGTCACTTCACCTTGCTGAGTGAGCAGTGCCTCCTTTAATTTCTGCTAACCCCTTTATCAAAAGGAGCTCTTTTCTATTTAGTGATGCAGCATGGCTACAATCTTAATCTTACTGGAAAAAACAGCTATTCTATTCCTGCAGTAGCTACTGAATACTTGTTTTTACACCTATGGCACTGCTTCCTGGCAGGAACTGCTGACTTTAGCAATATAATCTGAAGCCAGAAGTGGGGTCAGAAAAGAGAAGAAATCTAATGTCTCCCATTTTGATGCTAATTAGAAAAGAGAAAGAATTGTCTTTCTTTGTAGGCCATGCCATATTTTAAACTCAAATGTAGCAAACTGATAGATGTGGGCAGATCCCCCTGTGACTTCCCAGAATTACAGGAAAAAAAAAAAAAAAAACACAACCATGCAGAACAGTTTGAGTAATTAGGGGCCTTAATTAGAAAGTGGAACCATGCTTCTGGCATCCATATAATTTTGCCTGGTTTCCACTAGAAATGTATCTTCTAGTTTTTCCTCCAGGTTGTCTTCCAACAAAGCTTTCTGCTCTTGAATGTAACTATTAAATTAAATTGCTGTACATTTAAGACTTAAAGCTTAATTCAACACATTATTTAAGTATGTGTTAGTTCTAATCGCATGGCTTGTCTCATTTGATAAAGTATTAATGGGATATTTCACTCGGTCACAGTTAAATTCTTTTTAACTGTTTATCTTAAACCTCTATATCAGGCAGAAGATGAGACTCAATCATTATATCTTCTTCTCATACTTTTGTTTAATTTTTCTCTTTACTTCAGAAAAAGAAAAAACAACCAGTAGCAATAGTTCATCCACTGTCAAAAAATTCCTGTTCCAGCTTCTTTTCAGATCCAATTTATTTCTATTTCCCTCTGATTATTTGCATTCCTTTTCAATTTTTAATTTTTTTTTCATTCAAAACATAGCACTATAAATACATATTTTAAAATCATTTTCTGGATAAGTAGGGTATTTACAAACTCTTGTGACATAACAACATTACTCCTTAATATCAATATAAGACATTTACTGAGAGAAACTGATATGGGCTAAGATATTTCTGTGCATTTGCCTATGTTCTGATTCTTCAATGTCTGAAAGCATAAGAAAAGAAAGCAAACACTATGAGAAGAAATAAGAAAATAAAACAAACACGCTGAGACAACCTCCTGTTCTACTGAATCTGATGCATATTTGTTGTGATACTCCAGTGCCAGAAATGTCTGGAGTCCTTTCATTAATTGAGATAATTACAAAAATATTGTTTGCTTCATTTTTGAACTTGAAGAGTGACATCTATCATTGAAAAAAGTTTGCTGGTTGTACATAAGGAAACTATTTGAAAATTAAGCTAGTAAATATTTTATACTGTAGCCTCTTTGAGTGCCTTTCAAATTCTCAGACAAGCACAAAATCAAAGTAACAACCTATCCAAATGGGAGCAAAATATGTTTTTAAACATTGCTCATGCTTTCAGAAAGAACATTGCTCAAGGCTGTTTCTGAATCCATGTTAACACACACACATCTCTACCATGGGTCATGCAAGAACTCCAACTGGATGGAGTTAAAGCAGCTAAGTAATCTGGCTAAGAAAACTTCTGTGAGTAACTAGTGGCTTTAATGATGTTTTAATTCAGGTATAAACATTGCAAATGCATCTGTGGGATAAGAAAAAGAAAACCCTTTATGAGGACTTTCTCTTACTCTAGAAAACTATGAAATGTGAAATTTTTCACTGAATCAGAACAAGAATAAGATTCATGTAATTGCTATGTGTTTTGTTGTAGCTAAAGCTACAACTCTAAAAGAGCTGGATGAAATTAAACCAGAATAAGGTACTGGTTCCTATAAACTAAAATCTCCTTCAAAAAATCTGGAGTATTTCTTTTTCAAATTGTGTTCGAGTCTAAATCTCATTTTTCTGTCTCCTATGTTTCTGAGAATAAAAGATGGAAAGAAGATAAAATACGTAACTTTAAGAAAGATTCAAGAGTTTCAGAATCTGAAATGTTCTATTTTTAACTAATGGTGTTCATGGAAAAAAACCCAAAACTATCGATAGCAACTAATGTTAATTAAACAGAGTGAATATTGTACTCTTTCAAAATCTTTTTGTATTTATAAGAGTTTGATAATTTACTGTAGACTGGAAGTGAATATCATAGCCAAAAATATTTTTTTTATTCATCTACACAAAAATTGGCCTCTCAATACAGACTCTATCTCAATACCTCTAATTTCTCAATAAAATATAAAGTGAAGTAAAAAACCAGATCATAATGAAGTTTGGCTTATAATAGCTACACATATACTTTTTGTATTGCATCAGAGCAATCATTATCTTTCCTTCTATTGGAATACTTAAGTTTTGAACCATACCCAGTAAATTCGCAAATCCCCCCTAATGTATTATTGACACAACAGTACTGGTAGTTAGTTAATGATAGGCTTTGTGTTGGAAATAAGACAAATAAAAGACCTCTAAAGTAATAACAAACTGGGAAGCAGAGTCTAAGAAATTAATAGTAGTTTTATTGCAGTAAAGGAAGGAAAGGAAGAATTGGAAAGGGATAATTTATTTTCAGACTGCAGTGCTGGCTTGCAATTCTTCTCTATGTCCTTCTATCATGCTGACAAGTAAAAGCAATTTGTTGCATTTCGTGACCACATCACCACTAAGGCTTAGTCCTTAGACAGCGGACCATACACAAGTAACGTTCTTTGCAATCTTCCAAGAGTGCAAGTTACCCTGAAGTTGTTAGAAAGAGCAACCAGTGTGTATTTTTCACCTTCCCAAGCCAGCAGAGATTTGTAACCTTTATTCTGTCTTATATAAAGTGTTTTATATAAAGTATGCTGAGGCACATAGGAAGCAAAACCCTGGTGTTCTCTATCAAGCGCACATTTAATGAAAACTAATGATTGAAGTACAGCTTGTAACTTTCACCACTTAAAAGTTATGGTGTCAGCTAAGCTAGAGAGTCTTTTGTTCTTCCACTATGGTAAATGCCTGGTAAGGTGACTTAGCTCGACTGTCTTTTGTCATAGAACACACTAAGTGCCATTACTTTCAATTTCTCCTGCTAGGAATGCAGCTACTGTGGCCCAGTTGATGCATGGTAACTAACTGCAAGCAGCAGCTTGAATGTGAACTTGATCTATCAGAATTTCCTTTTAATGCCGTTCTTCACAGTTATTGCTCTGGGAATATTTTAGTTTTCTGCAGGGAAGAAGAAGAGTTGTGCCATTTTCTTGTTTCTATTTTCACAGGAAAACAAATGCACAGCTATTCTGTACAGCTGCTGTGACATGTGTGCCATGCTATTTTAACTAGCAGCAGAAGGACTGTTATTTTATAGGGGTGAAAATGTTCACACTGCACTGGATTCAGAAGAAATGCAGCACAGGACTCCTGGGTCTACAGGGTTTAGAGAGTATATGTCCCAGATTTTCTTATGCGTACAAAATAGCAGACAGTGCTGGGGAAGTGCCATGTGCAGGGCTCTGGTGAGGGCAACCCTCAGGCTCTGCTTTCTCCTACCTCCTTTTTCCAACCTCAGCTCCACATGTGATTCCTCACCATGAAGAAGAGGTAGATTAGCCTGCAGAACTCAGATGCCCACTCTCTCTGCCCTGTCAATGCTTCAGGATTGATGAGCCCTGAAAGCTGCACTGTAAAAGGTCGTGGCTGTCTGATGTGGAGCCAGACCATTCCACACATCTGTGCCTGCTGTTTGCATTGTGGGTCTTTTCCTCACTAATACATAGAACAAAGGGGATAGCTACATAGCTTAAATGGAAAGGAACTTGATGTGACATGGTAAAAACACCTCAAAAGCTTATGGCCATCACTGGAAAATGTAGAGGAATTTAGAAATCAAAGAATCTGTTATAAGAGAAAATATCACACGACTTCAATGCATGGTCACCATCCACTATGAGGACCATTACGGTAACAATTTTCAGTAGGTCTCAGGTACTTTAGCTTTGAAAGTGCACATTTCACCTTAAAAACTGGAGATTATATGTAATTTCCTTCAATGACACAATGATTTGTTTGACTTCAGTATTATTCTACAGGTGCTGTTGTCTTTCCTTATCATATTCAATTTTCATTAAAAAAAAAAAAGAAAAAATAATGCTGGATGGCTGATACGTCTAGAAGTTATTATTTTCTGAAAATGAAAGGTAATTTCATTTTAAAACTCATTGTGGCATTTACCCCAAAGCTATTGAAATGTGTGGAAAGAGGAGGGGGTAAAATTATCTTTGTAGCTTTATAGTTTCATTACTATAAGAAGTTTCAAGAAAAATAAATAAACTTTAACAGCTTTTTACTATGGAAACAGGACATTTAGTCTCAGTGGGTATCCTGAGTGCTGCATTTTAAATTTGATTTTTTTTTTTTTTTTCAAATGGGCCTGTGGGGGAAGATGATCAGGATGAAAGGATAGATCTGGAATTTCAGAATCATTTTAACAGCAGTTGCCAAACTTTTGAAGCCTCCATTAAATGTAGCCTATTGAAGAGTACTCTAACATTGCTGGCTAAAATGAAAAGAATTTTAGGTAAACAACTAAGATAACTGTAATGCTGCATAAAATGTGATAATATTATTAATATAATATAAAGAACAAGGAGAAAAAAAAAAGTCCAAGTTTTATGAAATACTTAGAGAACACTTTATACTTTTCTAAAATCTAGAATTCAGGGAGGGGCTTTATGTAAAGCTTCTTTGTACATGAAAGAAAAACACTAGGCATATCCTAAGGCTTTTGAACTAAGAGAAGGGAAAAAAATGCTATAGCAATGGATAAAACTTTTGTGCAGTGTAACTGCAAGTTCATGATACACGAGACAGTCAATGAAGTTAGCCCTCCAGGAAATCAAGGGCAATCCAGGGCATTATTTCCCTTCTCTTGGTAAACTTTAGACTGTTTGACAGAAGCCACAAGTTTTGTCTGTCATCCTTTTCTAGTGAAAACTGCTTCTTCTGCAATTCAAAGTATCTGCAAGCTGGGACTTTGAGAAAGAGTCTTTAATGTTGCAAGCATTAATCTGAAAAAAATAAACACAGAAACTGTCCAGAAGCATGTTAAGTTTCATTAAAGCTGAACAACTATAAATGTTCTTCTCTCATACGCAAATTACCCACTTCAGTTTATTTTTTTTCAAACAATACATATCTGCCTAAAAGGTCTCAATATGGCTGCTGAAACCTGTATTTTTAATTTCTTTGATTTTTTTCTCTACATAATACTAGCAAGAAGCAAAAATAATCAGAGAATCACAGAATGAGGACAGCCCAGGTTGAAAGTGACTCCAGAGATCATCTGGCCCTAGTTTTAATGGGAAACAGAACCTACATAAAGTTACCTGGTACCCTGTCCAATTACATTGTGAAAACCTCCTGTGATGAGGACTCTAAAAATTTCATACTGAGATGAAACATCTCCCAGTGAAACTTGTGCCCATTACCACTTCTCTCTGTGGGTCCTTGTGAAGACAGAGCCTCTCTCCTCTTTGTGGCTTCCCTTTGACTACAGCAATACTACAGTGAAGCTCCCCCCAGCCTTCTCTTCTCCAGAGAGAAAAGTCTGTAATGCACAGGATGCACATGTTACTTTTACACATGGTATGAAAAGTCACTTGATTGCACAAGTATTTAAAGATGAAAAAAAAATTCTGAAGCAGTTGGCTACAGCTAGAGATTTAATAGTAAATAAGAAGTATGAAATACCTATCTGAGGTCTTGGGCAGTTCCTTCTCCATTTCCTTTCTCCTATCCAGCCAGGCTGACTCCACAGCAGCCTACACCACTCAACTACAGGTTGCCATAGCCCTCCTTTCCCTTTTTCAGGGTAAACCCATTCTGGCTATTGCACCAGCTCTGAAATTCATTTTTTTTCAAGGTAGAACTTGCTATCATAGGAAACCATCTCAAATTTTTGGTTTTTTTTTTCTGGTTAGTTTGATGGATTAGTACACTGGGTCAACTTCAAATGGGGAGGGAGACCCCCAGAGTCATCATAAAACAGGAATCATTGAACCAGCAGCCAGCTTTGTTTGTGCAGCTATTGAACTTCCATGAAATGTTCAGCACTGAAGTGCTCTTTCTGCTTCTCACTCTCAAAAAATTATTGGTATAAGGAAAGAATCCCTAACCTCTTTAATTTGTGCCATTGTGAATTCACTGTAAGTTTGTTTCCTAACATTATTATTTCTTTGTCCTCTATGCTCAAGTACAAAGGTTAATTTGGTAACACAAACCATGCTGAAGAATCAGTGCAAAAGTCTAACAGAGACCTAACTGCTTGCTCTCCAAAAATATATCTCCATTTGTTGATGATAACAAATTTTAATTGCTTCAGAGTGCCAAAGGTGTGTCAGCAGTTTTCCTTAGATCATTTTTACGCATCCAGTGTTTCAAATAATGATTTTACAACTGAGGAGAATAAGCACTCATACTGTGGTTTCAGAAATAACAAATGGAGATATTCTTTTGAGAACAAATATTCTGCGAGTCTCAAATAGCATTATATTGTCTTGAATTCAACAGGGAGAGCACTAGGACTTTGTATCTGACATTTAATTTAAAAAATAGACTGTGCCTTAGAGGAAAAAGAAAAAGAAAGTCTGTGCTTAAAAGTGTAAGTAATGATTCAGACATTTCCAATTTCTTTTCATTGACTACACTATTAGTACCTGGTCAAGATACATATTTTTTTTCCCACATTGTGATTATGTGTTTATAAAAGCTGAAACACAAGAGGTTTGAAAATTATTTTAAGAATGCAGTTGTCCTTTTGTATTCAGAATTTATTGGTGTGATTAAAGTATTACATTTAACATAAAAATGAAAGCCTCTAGCACAAAACAGAGGTGCCTGAGCTAGATCAGATACTGGAGGAAAGGTTACTCACATCAATACAGAGCTCAAGGAGAACTATGTAGCCTTGTTCCTGGGGTTAAATACAGTGATTGTCACAGTCCTGAATAAAGGAGTCCTATCTTTACAGTCTGCACAAAGTCACAAAGGGCTGAGGCAGCTACTGCAGGAACTGAGCTGATGCTTTACTGCTTCACACTACATAGCTGGTCTAACAGGGATTTCACTGTCCCTTTCTCAGCTCCTTGAGAATGAACTCGAGCTTTCCATGTTTAGTGCAGAACAGCACTCTCACTCAATGGCCTCACTATGAAACTGGCATGATAAAAACATAACAGCTTCACACAAAGTCAATGTGATCTTCTTGGCTTATATGAACTCTTCATCTCTTGATGATTCCTTTTAGTACCAGTGCTGACCCATCTTAAGTATTTTCTTCATAGATAGAGAAATTTTGCTGAGTTATTTTGCACAAAAAAAACTCCCACCCTTTGTCTGAAAGCAACAGTATGTAGATAAGTTGTGAGCACCTCGAGTTCCACCCCTAGTTAAAGACAAAATTCTTTATTTCTTCTCTTGGTCACATCTTCCTTTAAAAAAAAACAAAACAAACAAACAAAAAAAACAACCGAAGAGAAACCAAACCAACACCATACAACATTTTAATAATGGAATAAAGTTTCCAAGCAAAACACAGATCACAGAATGAAGATTGTCTTAGTCAACAGAGTGAGAAAGTTTGTAACTTCAGAAATTGTTCTGGCCTCTTTCTGGAGCCCTAAACTGCAATTTCTTTAAATGTTTGCCATTGCATAAGAAAGTGGATTTTTCTGTTTTTCTGAAGAAAGAATTAATATCCTATTCCAGCCTTCCTACCCATCTTAGGGCTAAATAGAGCTCACATTTCTACAGGGCACTTTGTTCAAACAATTCTGTGTAGCAAATTGTCTTAAAAGATTGATATTTGGGCTTCACTGGGAAACTTTCTTGTTCAGTTCAGAATAGCAACAACTGATAGACTTACATAATAACAATATTTTGCTTCTGACTCCAGTTGAAATCAGACCATCCAGGGTAAAGAGTAACGATTTTTTTTTTCTCAGTTATCTAAAATGTTTTGTTTTGAGTCTGGTTTTAATTTTATCTTTAGAATTTGGACTACTCTTGTTCAAGCACTGGTCCCTTTGGCTGTAACCCCTTTGAGTCCTGTGTGTACAGGACACACAGACAAATCCTGGAAAGGCCACTAAGAGACAAATTGGCCAAGAGAAAGTTGCTTAGCCTCTTCTCCTTATAAAAAGGATTTTGTTTTTCTTCTCCTTGCATTTTACATCATTTTTTTAAACAAATTCACGTTGTCTTCCTGTGCTACTGTCATCCAGTATTCATATGGCTGCATAATATCTTCCCACTGTGTGCATTTTACCATGAAGATTGCATTTCAAATAAATCAATACTGTATTTCAGGCAAATTCATCTCCCTGGATGAGCCCCACTTAGTGTAAGAGCTAATTGACTACTAACAGTGGATTAGGGATTATGAGTGAAATTAGTTTTAAAATTACATAAATTAGAAAAAGCAATATATCCCCAATGCACAAGTCTCTTACAGCTCTATTTTCCATCACCACTAATAAAAACAAACACAAAATATATTTGTCGTATCAGGCATTTAGGAACAGACATATATTGGAAGACAACAGCAAAGTTATTAACTCTATTTTTCTCCTAAAGAAAGGACCAGAAATTTTTTGTGTTTTTAAATTCCTATGACATAAACACTGCTGACTTCTCTTCGTTTTGTTTTAAATCCTGAAAAACCCTTCAGAAACATAGGTGATTAGGCCTGAAGGTAGAATTAATTTTAAGACAAAAGCATTTTAAAAATCATTAATTACCAAATTAAAAAGAGAATGTTACATAATGGTTCCTTTAATAGGTTAGGAATTCTTTTGAGTAATATTATATGTAGATGGCAAAAATGCTACAGGAAACTGATAAATCAATTGTATACACAGTTTGTTAATGTGTTTTGTTTGTGCAAGTATTGGCTTAGTACCTCTGTGACAGTTCTTCAGACTAAAGCTACAGTGATTTTTATATGAACAAACCCAAAGTTATCCGATATTCGAACTCTGTGCAAATTGGTCAGAGAAGAGGAAAATTCTATTTGCTCATGTTGTTAAAAACATCAGTTTAACATCACTCAAAAAGTGACTAACAAGATACTAAGTAATTTCATTGTGGATTTTGTTGTAATATATAGTAAGCCAAATTCTGTAAGCTTTTCTATGTAAAACTATAGCACAGAGTTCTGCAGGAAAAAAGGTAATTCTTTTGTTATATAATCTATATACATCTGTCCCTTTGTCTACTGCTGATGCAGGAAGAAATTCCTCTATTTGTGAATGCTGAAGTCAGTAGTGAAGGTCCTCCTTTTGCTCCTCCAACAACTGCTGACCCGTTCACACAGGGGTGAGAATTATACACAGCTTTTCTTCCATTTCCTCGGGGAAAAAACACATGCCTTCTGCTTTACGTAAGATTGCTGATAGAGGAACAAATACTGAAACTGGGAATGGTCACCCCCACAGAAAATCCGTCTGGTTTTTTTACTCTTCTCCCTTGCTATATGCTGTATACAAATGTGTATTTTTCTTTACTATGGAACACCAGATGAAAATAAATTTCTTGCTTAGAAGAATCAGTCTGATTTTTAGGTCACCAGCTACAAATGGTGGAGAAATGCATACAACTCTGGGGAGAAAGACAGGTGAGTTTTCCTTATGTGGACATTTCTGTCTAAATGTTATAGGAAAGATTTTTTGGGAAGATGACACCTCCCTCATGGAAAAGTCCAAAGCAGCAGCAGGGCAGCAGCTGAGATCTGACTAGTCATACTAATGCAAGTTTAGCCCTGTGGTGAGCCAGGCCTTTTGAATGTGGTATCAGGTATTGTCAAACAGGTACTTGCACCTCAGGTTGAAAATATTGCACTGTATATAGTGGAATAAAAAAGAGCAATGGTTATTGCATGCAATTATGGGAAGTAACTGTGAAAAGGCTTAACACTTATTTCCTTAAATTCAAAAAGCCGTGCTGTATGTGCCATGCTGTATCACAGTTCCTGTGATATTTCTGTTGCAGATGGTGTAGAGCCAGCATATCAAATACTACCAGTACTAACAAAAAGTCTTCACTGATCAAATAGCTCTACATATGTTGTTCTAAATCCTTGATGAAAAATAGCAAAATAGGTCTGCACAAAACTGCAGGCACTGCCTGACCAAGGAATTTTGACAATGTTCTTTGCTATTCTCTATATCCTGTTTTCTGTGGTGACAGTCCCTGGGCTGGTTGTCACTTCCAGTTATGAAATGTGCCTTGACAAAAATATATGCCAGCCTCTAGAAAATCTGTACAAAGAACAATTAATTGATCATATCTCTAGAAACCTGTTGGATTTCACTGCTTCTTGTTACGTCAATAACACACTCCTTATTCTTCCTTTTCATCTTAGGAGCTAGACAGTACACTTAGCAATACAGTTATAGATCAACAGTTGTACTGCAGTATTGTTTTGTTAAAACAAGTAAAAAGTAATAACTGATGTTAAACAAGCATACTTTGAGTGGAGTGATTCAAGGAAGGTAAGTTGTTTTTTCCTTTGTGTCATGTAACAACTAATAGACTGTACATGACCTTCCATCAATTTGAGATTTTTGACCTATCTGGATGTGATCAGTCCTCTTAGAGCATTGGAAAGTACTACATGTAGGATTTTGAAAGGGTTATTAAAAGAGTTTGCCCTGCAAATTGGGTTTGCCATATCCTAGGAATAATCAGAATGAGAACAGAAGACAAAAGCATGTGGTCCTGGCCCTGCTTAGTGCACCTGGTGTCAGTGCAGGCATAGCAAATTAACACCAAGATTCTACTGCAAGAAAGCAATTGTGAATTTCTGAGTATGATCTGAACATTGCTCTTCCCTTCTGGTGCTCATCAGTATTTTCTGGCCCAGAAAATAGTTTAGTTTATAATCTATCTTTTACCTGGGCCCACTTAATGATTCTGTCAGACCAGATACTAGTTTACAAAATTATCTGCCTAAATGTTCCTCTAGCTCTTTCTTTCCTTATTCCTCCTGACTGGGAAATATATTTTGCTATCTTCTTCAAATTTACTTCTTTTTCCCCAGAGGTACTTTTTTCTATAGTATTTTACTCTCACAGGGGATAGTGCTGCCTCCATTTACAACCATCTGGTTTTTTCCCTCTTGAAGTGCATCCAGAGGGTGAAGGCTCTGTTGCGCTATTGTCTGCCTCACCCACATTTCCTTGCATGTTGTGAAAAAGTGGAAAAATGTAGTTCCTTCTCTTTTTGCAGTTTTTAATGTCACTATCTGTTTAGTCAACCTGGAAGCCTGAGCCCATAGGATCTGCAAAGAGCCAAGGACCTCCTCTTCACAACTCAACCCTTATTATTTCCTGACAATACACCCATGAGATATCATGCCTGGTGTCTTACTACAAAGTATAAAATACACTCCATATCTTTCATCTTTAAAAATAGCAGCGACTACAAAGGGAGAATTTTATTTTCTTTAAAATCTAATTCTTGGAAACAGATGTCTCTTGCTGACAGAACAGTCAGGGATATGAATGATTTTTTTATTGTCTTCAGTACTCAATATATTGACCACATGAGGACATTTTCCTGAATTCATCTAAATATGAAAAAACCCTCAGAAGTTGATGTTCAGCTGTGTATTAAGCAGACACATTACTTGTACTACCTGGATGTATATGCTGGTTGGAAAACAACAGTGACTAGATATGTTGTTTTCTGAGGGTATAAAGCCATTTTGGTTTAATTCCAGCTTTTTTTGCTACAATACACTTTGTTCATGAAGACCCTGGCTGATCATGTTTTGGAGATGTGCCAAGGGCTATCTAGGATGGGAGAGACTGAGATAATCCAAAGATATATCCATGAAAACCTCTCATAATCTGTTTTTTTTAATTATACGTATGCTCTACTTTTGATCTCATAATTCAGGTGGCTAACTAACTTCTTGCATGTCCATTCCTGCTTGGGCAACGAATTGAGCTTATCACTGAAATAAAGTTTTGTTCTAGAAATACAGCATTCTTCATGATATGAGGACATGTGTCTCTGCTGGGCCTTGGGGGTTGCTGAGGCTTTTCACAGACTGCACCTGCATCCACCATTTCCATTTGTTGGAGGAGCTGGAGGTTCGTTCCTAGAGAGAGGTGGTTCAAGCACTTAGCTGGATCTGGGAGATCCCCAAAGATTTAGGTATATCCCTGTCATCAGCAGACCCCCTGAATCCACACAAAGCAGTTTCTGCTGGGGGTCATGCTGGCCTGTTCAGGTCCTTACCATGGGGTGAGTTCTTGTTGTGTGGTAAGCCCACATCACGAGCTGGGGGTTCAGCTCTAACTTCACTCACAGATTTTTAATATTCTGAGTCAGAACTTGGAATCCTTCAGGGACCACAAGAGCCCAGACTGAGCAAGGCAGAATCTATCACTTTTTTTAGAAGTTTACGTCAGGGCGAAGAGCAAGCCAGGCAGCTCCACAGGGGAGGCTCTGTTAGGATCCATGGTGGTCCAGGCATGGACCATGTCCTCACACACAGGATGACATTCCCCAGAGCCTGAGTGGAGTTTTCTGGGCTGGGGCAGGTGATAGTCCGTACAGGAGGCAGGGATGCACCCCAGGAAATGACTACAACACTCAGGGCAGGAGTCTGTCCCAACCTAAACTGAAAATAACACCATGGACCCCAAGAGGACTGTATTAATGCCTTCAGGGACAAGAACAAATAAATTTGCCAGTTTAGAAGCTGCCTCCAAGCTGTTTGGTGTACATGGGAAGATCCCCCAGGCATGCAGGCCTGAGGGGGTGTAGGAGGAAGGTGTAGAAGGGATAGCTTTCTCCTTTTCCCCATCTTTCCCTCCATTTCTCAGTTCTGACAGTACCCCAACAGCTTCTACAGCATCACCAGCAAGGAGCTTAGTGAGCTGAGATCAGCCCAGGACTCCTCAGGACACCCAGGAGGTGCTCAGAGACAGCCAGCTCAGGAAAATCGCCTGACCAGGTTTCAGCAACATTTGGCCAACTTGCCTGACAACTTTGAAACTGTGCTTTGTGACCAGAGAGAAAAGAATTAAATGCTGCTTCACTGTCTTCCAAGGCACATGAGTCCTTTTTGGAGCTTGTCTGCAGCTATTTCTAGAAACAGAAATGGTGGGCAAATTAGTCACGACATTCAGCCATCAGTAGCATGTGGAGATGATTTCAGTGTCTTTCCTTTTCCCAAATGAAAATAATAAATGCTTATTTTCATAAGCTTTAACTTTGAAAAACTATTAATTGTGCATTTTCTGTGCACTAATAATGGCTATTCATGTGGCTGAACTCAAAATGGATAACCAAACTAATGTACATTGAATCTATATCTTAAGAAACAGAAAGATTACCTCTGTACACATTATTGTACAAAGATTACATTTTGACAATTGGAGGCTAATTATTCAAGGTTAGAAAATAAGCAAAATTGGTTTTCTCTTTTCCTCAGAAAAAAAAAATTAAACATCTACAGTTAATTGGCAACTTCTGAATATAATTTCAACTTTTATCTCTTATTGAAATTCACAGTCAAACAACTACATCTAGCAGGAAAATTAGTCATTTATAAATATATTTTACTGTTGTTCTCTTCCAGGTAGCAGTGTATTTTGGTAGTGTATCATGGACCCTCATTCACTAACAGGAGCCATTTTGTGGAATTTATTCTCCCCTTATTTCCTATTCAAACACAATAGAAAAATCTTCCTTTTCGTCAATGTTCTTTGTTATACAATACCTAAGGTGAGAGTTATTTTTAAAGTTACAAAGGAACTTGATTTGAGGTTTACTCTAAGGAAGTATTGAGATTTTAAAGACTGATGTATGTATCTAATCTCAACAGCTTGGGGTTCAAATTGTAAATTCAGAATACTCTTAGCAAACAATTTCTCAGTAAAATATAGGTTGAAATATAGTCACGTAAAACAGCTGTTGAATAATTCCAAGAAATAAAAAATTCAGGGAAGAAGTAATCATTTGTTTACAAATAATGAACAGTAGAAACCCCTGTTTTTATTTATTTTGTTTGCTGCAAATAATTCTCATGCATTTAATCAAAAGATACCTGTCTGTTTTCAGAGTATTTCAGGTAACAGCATACAAAGACAGGAAACTATTTCTAGGGCTTTTAAGAAAAATTGTAGAGTCTTTTCAATCCAAAATAATAAGGGATTACGCAAATTTCCATGTAATCACCATTCAAGTCTAATATGACAGGAAGTTTTTCTACGTCTCTTCTTATGCGGCATGAAGGGAGTAATAAGTTCTGTTTTATGGAAAAGAAAAAGTCAATACAACAATCAGGATTCAGTAGTAAGCTTCTTGCTACAGTGGCCTTTAGCTGTTATAAATCTCTAAGTGTGTTTTAAACCCATGGAATTCTAAGGGAACAAAATGAAATGTTGTCATTCCTTTTTCCTGGTCAGCTTTATTTCCTTTGAGGTTTGTTAAGAGTCCTATGATCTTGATTCCCTTACATGGAGAGTTTCAAATTTATCAATAACCATCTGTTGCTGTCATTCTGTTTCATGGTCCAAATCTAAAATCTCCAATGCTGGTCCCAGTGTCTGCTGACATTTTTTCATTTTCAGTTCTCACTGGGACTGTCATAATCAAAGATCAGGGAGAAAGTAATGTCTTTGATGTTTTCAAAGGTTGGAAAGATATTTCTCTCCCCTAGCATTATGAGTTTCACTTGAACACATGGAAAGAAATCTGAATTTTATAGATTTGTCTAAACAGTGATCCACTTGAACAAAATAGGTCCAGAAACTTCTGGTAAATATAATTTTTCAGCTTTATTGAAATTGCTAATCCCTTTGTACTGTGAGCGGAGTTTATAAATAAACAATAAACAACCTTTGACTCTTATAAAGGTAATCCACTGTTGAATTCTGGTCTCTGTTTCCAGCCCACAGTGTATGCATATCTATTATCTCCCCATTAACATAACTCAGGGAAAGGTGGGAATTCAGTGGGCTTTTTGCCAGGTTACAGTGACTGAAAGATCCTTTACAAGAACAAGACACACTGCATACTCAGTTCACATAAATGTCCCAAGGCTAAGTCAGGTTCCACTGCAATGCATCTTTCATGTACCTAATCTTCCTTCAACCTCATTGGGATTCAACACTGCAACACATTCTCAGTGCATAAAAATACACTTCCTTCATGTTATGATGGCATAGGTTACCAAGAGTGATTTATTATACAGCTTTTACTATGCCTTCCTTTCCAAGACCACCACAAACTGCTTTTACAGACATTTTACCCAATTTAGTAGGGGCAGATAGAGCTGTAGTCCCTACCCTACACAGACTTCTCACAGATATCTAAAACAAATCACTCTTTCCCCACTACAAAATATACTGGTCTCTGCAAAATAGTAATTTAAACCTAAGTTCCTATTTAACTTGTCTGCTTTCCCTATGCTTATGCAGCTTCCCCTAACACTGTTGATCAAAGCTAACCCAATCTTGGTTTATCTGGTTGAAAGGACAAACAGTGCCTTTCATATTTCTAATTCATGCACTCTTTTATCAATTTATCTGAATGTATTCAAAGAAATCCATTAGTGAGAATACCTCCATCTTTGAAAAAAGAAAAAGGTCCATTCAGATCCTGTAATCCATTCAGAGAGTTTGACCAAAGGTGCCAAAACCAGTAAAAAAGTTGTAAGTTATTTATATCTAAAATTACTTATGTTGGGCAGTGTGGATAGCTTTGAAAAATTAACTGTAGCATAAGAAATATTAATCACAGTTTAAAGAAGCTTAAGTCCATGAAGATGTTTTGTGACAGCTTCACAAAATTAATTAAAACAGTCTAAAAAATCTAGCTATAAAGTAATTCCCAGCTTTTGATTAGAACTCTAGTTCCAGCTACTGTACTGCAGAAATGTCAGTGATGTGGACTTCTGGCTAAAGACTCGAGTCAGGATTTTTTCTTCCATCTATGCTGGTAGTATTTAAGGTGTTTTTATTTTTTTCTGCATATCAAGTTAAACCTCTGGAGCAAAACTTGGGCACTTAATTGCCACAGAATAGTGTCAGACACCTTCTGGTACCTGACTGCCAGCTTCTCTTCCTGGCTTCTTATTAACTCTAACTTATCCCACAAATTTTTGTTATTCAGATTCCCCATGAGCTTTGCTCCAGATACCCCTATGCTGATCCCAATCCTTACCAGACTGAACTTCTGTGCCAGTCTATTTATTAGTTTCATCTTACCTGTGCTTTCCGTGGCCAAGTCAAACTGGTTTTCTCTCAAGTTATCCAAGCCTAGCATGACGTCTCTTAGAAAGGCAAGATGATTTTTTTTTTCTTCAGTCTCTTTGTATATTGTCTTGAGAAGTCCAGAGCAAATCTAAACATCAACTTACTTAGGAAGTTCTGCTCTGCTCTCTCTGCCTTGCACTGGTTCATACCCAGTTAATTTATGGATATATCAGAACAGTTCTGTGTCATGCAAGACTGGACAATTCTTAGAGAAGATGGACTATTTTTTCATCTGACAAAAATTTTCATCTGACAAGCATACGACATTTATCTAAGATTTAATGTTTGGACAGGAGCAATAAAGTTCAGAACGCTAATATACTGGAAATTTTTAGTTTGTCCTTCAAAGAGAATTTTTTAGTGGGAGCGTGTATATTTTGTTTGTACCACAGAATATACATTTTTTCCTGATCCCATTCTCAGAACTATATGAGTGATAGAGGAAATTTACCAAATATATCCTCATGTGACAGACACCCACTACAGAATATTTAACCCAAACATCTCAAATCTGGCAGTCATAAACAAGAATTGAGAACTAGAAATCCTCCAAGCATAAGTGTAAGCCAAGGTGAAGATTTGAAAATGCTATCAGTTCAGTTCCTAGGAATTACTATTTTAAGTCTTTTCACACTTACTGTTCACAAGTTAGTTGTGTGAATGGAGATTCAAGTCTATTTTGAAATAATTTATTTTAAATATCTGCCTTCTACTCTTTCAATTTTGAAAGCAACTTTCAGTTTAGTTAGTGGGAAAAGAGTATTGGATTTATTTACAGTTCAACAACATTTAAATCAAATTATGTCAAAAGTTTGGATTTAATCACTTGGATTCAGTAACGTGATTTAGAATAAAAGCCAAAGAATATGCTTGGGGTGAAATGAATAATCCCAAATCAATCTAAAAGCAATCTCATTAAGCTGAAACTGTTTAAGGCTTAGTGATTGGTATGTACACAGGAATATTAAAGATAGGAATTGCTTTACCACATTTATATTTAAAATATATCAGTGTATTTTTTACTCAACTAGCTGTTACTGAAAAGGCTAAATTAGAAAAGAAACATACAATTATCTTTGTCACTTGCTTACTCATTTCTTGCTCTGGATGTTATATTATAGGTTCAAACACTCTAAGAGATATTAACCTCCAGAAAACACAGAGGTAATTTAATACTTCAGTATATATCAAATGCAACACTGAAACTGTAATGTTTTTTACAGTTTAATTCGCATTCCACACAGATATAACAATATAAAACACACATGCACACACAAATACAACTTACATACAAATACAGAAAAGTGAGTTACATTAGTGTGTGGCTGAAACACTGAGCTCTAGATTCTTGTGAAAGTGTGCATGTCTTGGGTTATTTTGGGGAAAAAGACTCACTGACAGAAAACAGTTTAAACACAGAAACTGAACTAAATCCACTGAGTCACGAGTAGTGGTTCTTTAAATACAATATAAGTAGCACTGATCCAAGTAAGATAATTTTGCAGATGTGGTCCAAATACACTTCAGTATAATGCTGTACCTTCAGAATAAATGCTAGTGTAAGCTAAAGTACCTGAGCTGGCTAGAAACCGATAAGGTACAAGAGGGAAAATCTGCTAGCCTTGTGTCAAGATTCAAAGACTTTGTTCCCTTTTGAAGGCAAGAAACCTGAAAATCAGTTGAGAGAAGAGTGATGGACTGGGGAAAAATGGTGAAGCAATGCAATCCTACAAATAACAAAGCTTTCTTCTTCTTTTAACCATCACATAGACTCTGTATTTACTTAGACCAGGTTATAAAATTCCATTTTATAAGTAATGATCCAGCCTAATGAAATTATAAAAATGCATTGCAAAACTGAAAACCTCAAACAAAAGATTACTAAGAAAAAAGTGCAAATCACTTTTGACAATAATCTTCAATTTGAAAATAAACCTGTCTCAAGGACAGCAGGTAGAACACAGAGTGTGTATTGAGCATAGGCAGAAAGGTTCTAGGAGCAGAGGGCAGGCTAGGGAGGTCTGCAGGGGTGGCAGCTATGGGAAAATGGTCAGGACCTGCCCTGTGGCACACACAGCCTGTTCCAAGTTGTGGCAATAAAAAAAGGAAGGGAAAGTTTTCAGAGTGAGCCAGAGGTGTTTTAAGTGTTTTTAATTTTGAGGGGTTTTTTTCCCACCCAATACCTTAAATAGTAATTAAATATTTATGTTAATTGGAAATAAAATAAGTTAAATTCACCAGTTTGAATCTGTTTATCCATAGCAATAATTGCCAGGTGATTTCCCTGCCTTTCTTGCAACCCACAAATTTTCTCACTCTTGATTTTCCTGGTCACTCTTCCGTGCTTCACGATTGCCTGCCAGCTGATGCCATTCTCACACAGGATGTTATTACAAATATCAATTCTAAGAGAGAACAAACACCATGAAAACACCCTCTCACAATAAATAACTTCAGTACCAGGGAAAATGGTCTCCACAAAGCATATTCCCTCTCTACCACTCTTCAAAAACTTCAGACCTGAATCTTCCTTTAGTTACATTTATTACTGTTATCAGTATTGATTATTTTACCTTATGGCAAGGCCACTTCCCTCTGCAACCATGAGGACTAGAACCAGTTTCAGACTTTTAAAATGATGATCTTTACTAATGAGGAAGCTGGAAAATAAACCCCAGGAACCCTGATTTTACAGATCTACTATATGGGATACATGGATAAAATAAAAAGCGGATGAACTTCTAACATCACTTAAAATGTAAATTTGTAAATATTTAAGAATAAAATTAATTTTGAATGTAAAGATCTACACGGTATTTAAAAGTAAACACTTTCATAAAAATTTAAGTTCTGTTTAGCTATTTGAAAATCTTTTTGTATACTGCTTATTACCTTCCATGTGTAAGGCACACATACATATTTGTTTAGCAGTTATAGAATACCCATGACATTAGCTGCATTTTTAATAAAGTAAGAACTAGTATTTGGGAACTTTTGTCAAGGATACTTCCCTGTCTGACTGTCCAGGAGTCACTCTGACAGTCACATCCACAGCACCCGAGTTGGGACCAAGGTCCCTTTTGCAGCAGCGCACCCCACACTCACAACCAGACTATTTCCTTACTGGCTCAGCCCCAAATTTCCCATAGCAGAGTCTCAATCAACTCAATCTTTAAAATAATTTAATCATTGTGGAAAAACAAAATAACAGCTGGGTGCCTCCAAGGATGGACCCCAAACAAAGCAAACACTGGGCTTTTATACTGTCACTGTCAAAGTGCAGGAAAGCCTGGGGCCAGCAGCTCCTGCCATATGTCTGCGTGTCCAGCGCCCTGGCATAGGCCCCCGTGCCCTTCATCACAAAGGTTGGCAGTTCATGGCCTCTTACCTGGGCCTCCCACCACCCAGAGCTCAGTCTGCAGCTCACAGTACCCCTGCACACTGAGATACCTACACTGAATATATTCCTCAACACATTTACATCAAGCAACAGAGACCAGTGCAGAAATTTTAAAGATAGCCGAGGCTGTGTCTGCTCCAGAACCAGAAGCACTACAGGTATTTCAGCACAGCTTTACGCCTCAGCAGGGAACTTATATTGGAGCAGAGATCCTGGCAGATGCACTGATGTAGAAACCATAACACTACTCTCTGCACTGCTGCAAGGACTTGCAAGCTCCCGTGGTTACTTGCTGAGTTATTTCCAGACAGTGGCTCCCTGTTTTGCAGCATAAGCAGATCTGAGAATGCCCCTGGTGAGCAGCAGACCGGTGGTGCACCCCAACTTTTTCATCAATACAAAGTGTAACCTCTCTGCTATCAACAGGAGATGGAAGTATTCACAGGTGCTGCACTCAGCAAAATGTAGAGCTGAACTACACAGTAAATCTTCTTGTACAGAATTGTCTTGTATGTTTTGGAGAGAAGTAAAGAAACCTAAAAGTCACACAGCCCCATTTCTATCCAGCAGTGAATCAAATGTCTCACCTAAGGAATTTGAGTGCTGTGCTGTAAAGAAATTACTTAGAATTCATATCTTAGAGTTCAAACCTAGTGTGATTAATTTACCTGCTTTTTCCTTTCAATATGGTAAACAGAGTGACATATCTAGATAATATATGTCACCACAAACTGGGTTATAGCCAGAAAACATTAAACAAGAATGAGTTTTGCTTTCACAAAAATTTCCCTAGTGTCTTGCTGGAGATATGATATTTTATACAAAACAAACAGCTATGGTTAAGGAACAAATGTTTTCTGCTTAATTCAGTTTTAAGGATCATAAGTCTTTTTTTTTTCATTAGATGAGTTTTTCTCAACTGAAATTTGGAAGAATAATCATCAGGCACTGAAAAAGATGTTTTTTTTCTTTCTGTGGAGTTATTGCTCTTTGTAATTATGTGTATAAAAGATAAGTATGACCCTAACATCAGAAACATTAGGGAAGCTCAATCTTCCTTCTTTCTCAGAAAACTGTCTGATCTCTTCACAGTCAATATACGCAATATGAAATGTATGCAAAAGTGATAAAACATCCTGAATCCCAAAGTACAATCTGTAAGTTTATCCATTGTGATTTGAACTGAGAATGGGCCTTGAGCTTAGTGCTGCAACACAGACACTAAGCAGAACTTCCCACCATTTCAGTTCCATGTAGACTAAACTCTTGACTTGGACCTTAATTTGAAAAGACATCAACTCTAGGCACCAAATCTACGATGTCTTCCCAATAGTGAAGATACTTGGGTTTAACTTCTTTTTTTTTGTTTGTTTAATTAGTGTTCTACCCATCCTCTTACCCCATCCTTTCCCATTACCACAGTATCTTGCTGTCAGGTTTTTGCACCAAGGAGTAGATTGAAATCATATAGCATTCCTAGAAATACTGGATTGACAGTATTTCTACATTGACAGTTTCTGTCAATTCCTAGCTACTCAAACAGGTTATATTTATTTGCACTCACTTCTAGACTAAGGAACAAACCATGCTAATATGACAAAACTGCTCTTATGATGGAAAGCTATTTTTTTTTTAAATATCTGAATATTTCTAGAGACCAGTGTTTGGGAGAGAATCATGTGATATTGACTGATAAGTAATTCAGTGACCTTCTGTTACATAAAACACTTACTATTTTACGTATGCAGAGTGGAAGAAAACATAACACCATTATGTTCATTTCCTATTCAGCAATGAATATAGTAGGAATCCATAGTTGAGCACAGTTTAAAGCTTTGGTTAAGCAATTTTTATTTATTTATAAGTGGATATTCTAGAAATAGAATTTAAATAGTAGCTATGATGATATAAACTCTCTTGATTGATGGGAAAAAAGTAAATGAAAGGATTAAATCTTGAGAGTATTACAGCAACTAGTAGGAAGGAACAAGCTACGTTAGTCAGGCACAAAACAACCATTCTGAAGTTGTGTATTTTAGTTGCTATCCCACTGAAATAATGAATGACCAGAAAAGCACACTGGGAAAAAATTCTCCTATAAAAAATAAACTAATATCTACAAAACAGATCTCATAAACAACAAACCAAAATCAAACAAAAAAATACTCCCTCAAACAAACAAAACCCCCACAAAATAAGTCCCCAAAATAACCACCTTATATTTTCAATTTATCAATCTAATTTACTCAATAAGTCATAATAAATTACTATAAAAAATCTTTCTAATTATTTTTTTGTAGATAATTGTTAATGCTTCAGAACAAAATCTAGCTAAATTCTTGCCTCTTTTGTGATATTTCTCCTCATTTTCTTTGCATTGTCTCACCAGGAACATCAGATCTTTATGAGGATAATTTCCAAGTAGAGCACTTCCAGTATGTTGCTGAAACACACAACAAACTCTTTTAGAGAATTATGTGTTATTAGAAGAAAACCGTGGAAAATAAATTTAAAGTGATGGGTCTGTCCTCTTCAAAGTCTCCCTGTAACAATCTACAACACTCTGTTAGTTGTCTATTATTCTAGGACAAAGAGTCTAATCATCAGCCCCATAAATCAGCATAGTGGTAATGGAAGCAATGGGCCTCTGCTGATTTATATTGAGGCAGAGTCAGGCCCAAAGCTTCTATCATGTTCTGTTCTGAATCAATAGACAGAAACATGTAAAGGAGCAGAAAAATACTTCACAGTGTAATTTAGTATATAGAAAAAAGACAAAATTTTGAGAAGTGTTGTGTTTACTGTGTTAGTTTTCCTGATATTGGAAACAGTATATAGGTTTGATACTTGTCTGGAGAAAAAGGAATTTAAAATACTGGGCTTCTCATTTAGCACATAATTCACAAACCTCTTAGTAATACTACATAAGTTGAAGACATTTGAGTTACTCAAATCACATGCTGGTGTTACAGGGGACAGCTGAATTTCCATCCCAGCTACAGCCCCTCATCATCTGTTGTCCCTCACCCATCATCAAAACTGTGGTCAGAACTGACACTGCAATCTGCAGGGGAGAGCCTGAGATGGAGTAATCTGTAGTGTAAAGACACTCTTCACCTTTAAATATGTCAAAACTGGCATGCCTTACTATTTAGCTTTGCTTGATAATTCCTGTAGAATAAGATTGGGTCTAAACAATTCTGAAAAAGAATTATTATTGACACTCATTCTTTGCATTGTGTCGCTTTAAAATATCTGAACTGAAATGCATATTCCTGCCTTTCTATAGCCTGTTACCCTCCAGGTTATTTTGTTCTAAGCAAGATGTTCAGAAGACTCGCATTTTGGACTTAGAGTTTTGTTTCCAAATTTTGTCACTGAATTCTTCACATGAGGAAATATAGGCTATCTTCTTGAGAATTCATCTTAAGGAATTATATTTTCCATTATGTTCTCATTGCTTTTTAGTTAACCAAAAACCCATTTAATTTGCTAATGTTAGTAGCACTATGTAAGTGAAATAAGTTGAGAAAACAACTAGACTCTGTGGATAGATCTACTTTTTTACCTGGCTATTATCACATAGAGATAGTTTAGTACAAAAGAACCAGGGTTATGTCATCTCTTAACAAAGATTGAAAATCATTTAGAGTGATATAGGGAAAGAAAGTTAACTATGATCAGGATACATTTTCTAGATAATTTCCCAAATGTGCTAAACTGTGGCCTTGTTGCTGCACACACTTTTCTCTCCTGTGCAGGATGCTACTGTTTCTAGCACCAAAACAACCCCCCAGGAAAAAAACAAAAAAAAAAAAACCCTAAACAAAGATAAACCCCACAAACAAACAAACAATCCCCTAAACCCAAAAAACAAAATGAAAACCCAAAACCAAACAAATGTGCCCTGAGCAAACAAAAAAAACCCCAAACCAGTGTTTATTTTGGATTGATCAGTTGTTGAGCTCATTCACATCATCGTAAATCCAGATAAATTCACTTGTGTCGGAACACTTTAAAGCACTTTAATACAAGAATCTGATTCATTTCCAATTCTTTCAAAATTCAGGATAGGAACAGCTTGCTCAGAGGTCTTGCTTGCTCTGAATTCTCACTTTATCATCTTCTTTACTTTTAGAATATTATTCTCTTTTATTTTTTTTTTCCCCACACTAGTTCTCCCTGCTTGGAAGAGTTCCTTGTTTCTATACAAGTCTCTTTCATTTTCTGATATTCATTTATTTGCTGGTTTTCTACCACCAGCTTCATGTATTATTTTTGCTAGTAACATTTTTCATTAGCTGTTGGTGAACTCATTCTTGAGGCAGAATCTTCAGACTGTAGTGAAGCTGCTTTGCTGTTAATGTTCTCTTAAAGAATCACAGTGCAGGGACTTAATGTTAGAATTTATTATTAAATTTTGACTATTGCTATTTTGAAAGACTATTTATGGTCTATTCCTGCCATCTTTTTCTGTCTCAGCTCTGCTTCATAGTAGCAGAATGGCTAAGGCTTTAGGACATTTGTTTTCACAATTTTTTTTCCGGTGTTAAGCCAAGTCATCAGTACATTTTATAATAATATTTCCCCAATTGTTTAATTTTATCTATTAACTTGTAGATAGCAGTATGATATATATGTATTCATCTTGAGAGAACCATCTGCATTATTTAACTACAGAGCCTTCAGTAAAATGTATCTATGATACTGCTATCCAACATATCACCGCAGTGCAGTGTAGCATAGTTTACACTCATCTGCCCCTTTTGATGTCATTTTATCTATGTAAACATTCTCAAACACATAAACAGAGCTAGTACTTCAGTGGAACTGCTTATTTCACACTTACAGATGAGAACTTTTTCCTGGATTTAGTACTATATGGACTTATACATGTAAGATACTACCATAGTTATCAACGTTTTTTTCCTAGATGTGTATCTCTTACTTATGTTAAATTAATCACTTAAACTCTTTTATTTTAAATTCCTAAATAGTAAAAGAATTATTCGTTAGTAATCCTCAGGGTCTCATTCATGTCTCCCACACAACTAGATGATGCATCAGAGGTATATTCTGCAATTTTACTATGATTAATTGAAATATTCAATTACTCAAGTTTGGCTCCCTATTTTGTGTGAATTAATTACTTGGTTTGTTTATTTTTTTCCTTTTATGTTATTAAATGCAGTGACAGAGCTGACTGTGTGTCAAGGCAGAGCACTATGACACCTGAGGTAGTCATATAGTGATAAAATATAATTAGATGGTGTCAGCAAAAAGCATTAGATAGGCTAAAATATATTTTTCTTGTGTCTGTATGAATTCTTCATATTAAATAACAGCAGCTGATCATTATAGGGGTACTTCCTTGGTAAGGAGTGCAATAATACATCCTCATTTTCAAGAAATACCTACCTTTCATAAAATGAGAACAGTTTTTGGTTTCAATTTGTTTGAAAATCCATGTTCACAGTACCAATCCTTCTTTCTTGGCAGCCTTAGATGGAAGAGTTTCTCTCTTTAAGTCCTGCTTTGGTGTTGTGGTTTAGGAATGCTGCTCCCAGTTTAGTGCTCCCACTGGAAAACTACAAACCATGCTCTGGTTGCTATCTCCTCCCTCCCCATACCCATCCCGGTGCAGTGAGATGGAGAGGAGAACTGAAGGTACATAAAGTAAAGATCACAAGTCGAGATAAGAACAATTTACTGGAAACTGTAATGAGATAAGAAATGAAGAGAAACAGCAACAGCAACGATATTAATAAAAGGGTGTACAGGAAAGATGAATGTCTCACACAAAATAAAAAGACCACACAAGAACCCACAATATGTAAGCCATGGCCACACCATCCCAGAAGAGATTCCCTTGCCCTGCCCCTGGAAATGATGTGAGGTGGTATAGAATAACCTCCATGTCCTAGCCATGCCTCCCTTCTGGCTACTGCGAAAATTAATCCTGTACTGGCCAGAACCAGGACTATTGGCTTATTAAAAAATCTGTATTACTGAATGTTTCTTGGCTGTTTCGGGGTCAGAATAAAGTAAGCCTCACTGGTAGGACCAAAAGAACTTATTTCCTTCTTTTTAATTTTTTTGAGATCTGAACATGGCATGCTTATAATCCTGTTTACATACATTGGATGCACTTCAGTGTTTCAGATAATAATTTGTAAAGATAAGGTGTTTTGAGATAAGGAGAATTATCACAAAAATTTGGTTACCGGTCCACATTCTTTCCTTTCTCTGTCCTGTGTTACCTCACTCCCCAAAAAAACGGTTGAAAAAAAAGAACAAAAGGATATTCAGATATTATTTTAGTCTAAATAGCTCACATTATTTAAAAATTATACGTTATTTATCTTAAAAATATGTATTTCATTAATAGTCATATTAATTTTGCAAATTACTAAAAGAATTTTCACCCCAAATAATATAATCTCTATTGCTCTTCTAAAAGATCTATGTGCAGGAGAGTATCTGGTATTCTCCTGCCAGATTTAATTCCTTTTGGGGTCTGGTATTTGGTCTATGGATTTTGACATAATCTCATTTCAGTTGCTCTCCAAGGTGCTTATGATAGTCATGTTGCTGAAGTTACTCCAGAAGGCCATGATCAAATCTGAATGCAGCTCTCTGTACATCACGCACTTCTATGCCACAGAATATGGATGAGATATCAAGATTTTAAATGCACATCTTAGAATAGGTCATATCTCCTTTTTAAGATGGGATTCTATCTATAATCTTTATGGGAAAAATCCACATTGAATAAGTATGAATGCTTTCTCCCTTTGACTAATGCAGAATGCTTCAGTTTGTGTATACTTCAACATCTTGTGTTTTGTTTGCTACTCTTCAATGAAAAATTCAATAAGAACTTAATTAAAAAGAATAGACATAGTGTCATAAAGCTGAAACAAAAGTGTAATTTCAGACACTCATATTTTATAAACTTTTATTTTTGTGATCTATAATTCAGGCAAGTATAAGAAATATTAAAGGGTTTTTTTTTTCTAGTGAAAGATTAAGTTACTTGGAGAAAAATACTTCATTAGCTGAAAAAGTGACAATAGTGAACACAAGGAGAAATAATACAAGATAATAGAAAAGACTTTTAAAAAGTATAAGTGAAGCTATCTGGAAAAGTGGAAGAAAAGAATTATTAGTTAAAAAGGGCTATTGCATAAATTATTCCAATAACATTCCTATAAAAGCCGTCAGAGTAGTATCACTAATATGCACATTTTATGAAGCAGGTGCTACTGAAATGATACTATAAATTGAAAAGAAAGAATCAAATCATTTGCCAAGTGATTAAAGTGTTTCAATTTATTATACTTTTAATGTAATATTTTTGCGGGATATGAATAAGTTTTACAACATGTAATATAGCAATTTCATTCACTGCGATCAATACCAACTTAGCTGTAATAGCCAGTTCTAAGATTTATTATCATATTTTGCATCTCATACATAGATAAAGGTAGTTGTGAAAAGAAAAATGGAATTGACTTGTTTTAAAAAATTTTAAGAGGTTCTAGTGAGGAAGGAATGCTTTCTTTCAGGTACAAGATGCATTACATTCCCACATAAGGTCCACCTTCAGTGTTTCTTCTCTCAGTCCATGTTAGTAAAAAGCAAAATGAAAACTTTATTAATGTATTTATTTATACCCTGAGGTCTGATTTGCAACATTTTGTGCCCCTAGTACCATAAATATACCATATACAGATGAATATCTATAGAGAGAGATGTAGATGATGATGTAGATAAGGGAAAAAGGAAGGAAGTGTCAGGAAGGAAGGAAGGAAGGAAGGAAGGAAGGAAGGAAGGAAGGAAGGAAGGAACAGAGAGGAAAGCAAGCTCTGTCACATTAATGTACATTAACTTTCATTCTAGAATTGTTCTGGTATTCCATATTTTGATTCTGTCTTATCTCTTACATTTACTGTAAAGCATGTCATTGAAAACAGTGTCAGTACAATTTAAAGATGTTGAATATCTCACACAATCAGGCTATAATGTGTGGTTGGATTGCCACCTTCACTTCTTGTGATTAATATTATACTCTACAGAGATATTTTTTGATTGATATCAGCCAATTTAATCAGAATTTGAGGTGTCATCCCATAATAATCATTTCCAGAAAAGAAACCTTCAGAAAAAAGGCTGGTAGAGCAAGATCATGGCAAAATGGTTTGGTTTTTGGTTGGGGTTTTTTTTGTTGTTTTGTTTTGTTTTTTCTTTTGTTGTTGTTGCTGTTTTAGTATCAAGTTTTGAAATTTGCATGTGTTTTTATTAAAGAATCCACCTGCTATGCATGTCATACAGGAGTTCTGCATTATCTGTGAACCCTATCTGGTTTACAGAAAAAACAGCTATGAGCAATGATGTTGATTCTTATAACAGTTCTTTCAATAAAGTTCAAAAAGGAAATTTTCAACATGATCAACAGAATTATGTTTTAAATTTATTTTTAAATTTTATCATTTTTCCCTCTCTGATGAAAACTTTTTATTTATGCAAATGTAAAAGCCACAAAATACCTTTTCATTGTCAAATTTCTTCAGGTAGACTTCCTGTTCTCCAAGCGAGAACTAGTAAATAGCCACTGGGACTTTTTTTACTTAGGCAAAAGCATATATCTTGAAAAAATTGAAGTGTCAGAGAGTCACAGCTTTTAGTAAGAGGCTAAGGTGCTATTTTGAACATACATATGTTATCCCTTGCTGCTTGAAAATATACTCAGACCTAAATTTGCCTTGAGACTGTGAAAGGCATTAACAGCACCGGCATATCCACACACAATTTTAGGAGGCTAGTCTCCACTCCCAGTGTAGACAGTGCAGACAGAGAAGTCCTTCAGGCATGATTTGCAGTACAAACTCAAGAAAGTATTCACTACATCCAAGCCTGCTATCTACATTAGCCAACTCATTGCTTAGACTCCATCTGAAGTCATTGAAAAGGAGTAAGCACATGGACAGGATACATGAAGCAGTCCAATGTTAAGTTTCTGCTTTCAATCTTTCTCTGGCATATTATGAAGAATTACTTACTATGAATGAGGCATAAGTTTCTGCAGAAGAATAACCTTTCCCTATTTTGTTAACTTCTTAGTTAATTTTTAATTAGTTAATTTTATTTAAGGTTTGGGGTTTTTTTCTCAGCAGCCTGGACCTAGACATATTCCACCTATGCATCACAACATTGTCATACCATCCTTTTGTACTGGAAACACACCTATTTTAGAAAAGTTATTTTGTTTTCAAAAATAAACTGTGCTGTCATATTCTAGCAGGCTTAAGTATGTAATTGAACATCCCTCAACATGAACTTTGGAACTGAGCATATAAAGTCAGATTTTAGAAATAGGAGATTGAGTAGCGAATAGTACAATACCTTTCATTATGCTGCCTTTTTGTATGTGCTGTTTTAGGGATATTAAGGCTTACACCCTGAAGAAAAGATAAAAAATACTACTTAGCTAAACAATACCTGACCTATTAATAGATTTCTTTTTTTTTTTTTTAAGAAAGCATCAGTATTCTGGCAAATGCAACTCAAAAAGTGCACAAGGCATAATATGCAAAAAATAACATTTAGCTGTTATTTGTCAAAGCAAAATTCAAAGTACTTTATAGGAAAGGGAAGTCTCAAGTTTCATTACTCTTACAGAGTGGAGAAATTGAGGTATACAGACATAAGGTGACAGCTTCCAAGACAAAAAAATGTAAATTATACTGCAAATTTTATCTCAAATCCCTATACAATGAACTAATGTCTACCTCTCTCCTTGATATATATTGTCTTCTTGGTAACAAACATATGCATAAAGAATGCATATAAACCTTAGACTTTGTTCCCCTTTTGCTCCTGCTTGTCTTCCCTAACTTTATTAGTGTAGCTTACAGGATAAATCACCAGAGCAGCTTGAGATCTCCAAGAGGTTTTTCAGAACTTAACTGAAAGTCACAGCATCTGAAAAGAGAAAAAATAAGGAAAAGAGAAAGAAAAAGTAAGGAAAAAAAGGAGAGAGATAGAGAAAGAGAGAGAAATAAATTAACGAAATAAAAAACACACACACACACAAAACCCAAAAACTCCAAAGATCCTGATTTTGTTGAGGTTTTTCTTCCATTTCTAATTTCCGCACCTTAAACCTACCTCTGGTTAATATAACCTGATCTTCTGATCTTCCTGTTTATCTCTATGGGATATATTTAATGAAATCCTTAAATATTGTACCTATTTAGGGAATTCTAAGTGCCTCAGTCCTTGAGAAACTAAATTGAAAATCTATTAAGGGAAATGGACTTTTAAAGCACTATACACATTGAATTTCTGACTTTTTCCTGTTTATTATTTATACTTTTAAGATGAGAGAGACAGTGGTTGTTAGATTCTTTAAAAAATNTTATTCTGTACTTAATCTGTCCTAATCATGCTACATTGCATAGTTACCTGAGAAGTACACGGAGTAAATGACCAGAGGAACATATTTGTAATACATTCAATATAAGCACTTGCAGTCAGATTGTGTCCAGCATCATCATATTTATCAACATTAACAGATTACTTTCTTTGCCAACTGAACTGATATCACCTAATTAACACAAAAATTTATAAACCAGAGAATTGAACAGACATAGATACACAAATATATATTCCAACTAAGTGCCTATTTCGAATTTTGTATATTTTCTTGTAAAATATGACACTTGGCATTTGAAAATTCTTCTCTGTAAGTAAGGAATTTTTCCTGTTTAATTAGATGATTCCTATAATTAAATTTCCCCTCAGAAATATTTGCTCACATTACACTCACTTTTTTTTTCTATATGTATTATGAGGGTTAAAAAGGATATCCCCCCCGACAAATCACTTCAGCTTTAAAGCAGGTATGAAAACATTAAATGAATTCAAAGTTTATGGAACTAGGGAAAGACTCCACACTATATATCCTTGCTTTCTTGGGAGAAAGCACTGTAATGTCAGGGAAAAGCCCAGCAATAATATTCTGTGGAGTCTCATGTTGTATATACTCTAGCAAAAAGCACAGAGAAACCTCAAGTTTTTAAAATATAATAATACCAGATAAAGATTCTTTCAGTCTTGATATTGACACTGAAGGAAGTTTTAAAGTTTAATGAGTGCATATATATAGAGTTGCCCTTGTAATACTTCCTGACAGAAAATCAGCTGTTGAATTGTGGATTCGCAGATCCACGGGGACCAGTAAAAAACTTCTCCCATAGAATATTTAGAAGAAATTTCATATGGAATATTCCCTCTGGGAAAGTTTGGTTGCAGTAAGTTGGAGTCTTTTCAGTTAACAAAGTGTGAAATACTAGGAAAGACAGGGTAAAAGAGAAAAAAAATTGTCTCCTTAGCCATTTTTGATACATTGTTTTTCCACTAGTCCAACTGCAAAACTATTAAAAAAGATTTTCTGTATTTTATGAGAAGTTTTCATTTACAATCAAATAATTATTTGTTATTTTCTTTAACCTCAAGGGAAAAAAATATTAAAACCAGAAAATGTGCTATTTCCATAGGACCTATTCATTATTCCAGAGGACTTATTTCATTATATTTCTGCAAATGAAAAATTATTTCAAGTAAAGAAACCTGCTTTCATGGCATTCTCCATCCATTTAAAGTTTGCTTAAAAAATCTTGAAAGTTAGAAATTTTCACACTGACATTGTGAAACTATTTTGCACAGGGATAAAATCATGTAAGGGAGTACATCTGTATTTTACCAGATGACTTTGAATTCTTGCAGGTTATAACAGGATGACAGTAATCTGTGTGTTTTCCTTGCTCTGTGCTGTTATACGACTCTTTGATGAAACTTTCCATTTAGATTGATGGCCACATGATTTTAAGAGGCTAGGAATTGTGAACACTGTCCTACTGGCATTATTCTAGTTGCTGAAAAATCACTTTTTTTTTCTCAAAATTAATCTCTCCAATAGTTTTCTTTTAAATGCTCGCAAAAGCAGCACACTCACAACCTCCGGATTTTACTGTCCAGACAGGATTTTTACAATTCTCTATTTATTGGTCTCTCTCAGAATGCTGTCAATAAATTCTAGCTCATTTGGAATGTAACTGCTTAGGTATTCACCCAGATTAAAAGGACTCATATCTTTTCAACCTATCTGCATTGCATTGACTTCGCATTTGACACCATATTGACTTTTATTGCTTATTAACTGTCTATTATTGTTTATTAGGTAATGTTCCATCATACCCTTCTTGGCTGATAAATACTTGCTTTCCTGCCTGTTCATAATGATCAGCTTTAGGCAACCAGCTGCTGGTAATAGAATAGTAGCATTTTATGGATTAAAATGCTAAGATTATTGATGGAAATGGAAACTCCCAGTTGTACCAGTTTCAAAAAGCAAAGAGAATAACCCTTTTTGGTTGAGCATTGAAACAGCCTATTCTAGAATATTCTGGACCATATATTTCTTAAACATTCAGTAGTTGTGTAGTCAGTCCTATTCCAATAACTACGAGAAACTTGGAGAAATATCATTCTTGTCAAGCACTTCTATTTCCATTTAGAATTTATCTACTGAGATTACTGGAGACCTGAATTGCCCTCTTTTTTCCTGCACTATAATGTTCAGGAGAAGAAATCACTGTGTGACAACCCAACCCTACGAGCACAGGTGGCTTTTCTGTTAATTATTACAGTTACAGTGCTATTCCTCTGGCATTCTAGATATAATATGACCTGGTATTAACCTTTATTTAGAAAAATGTTTGGCCAGGGTTTTTTTATCTGATGTCTGATATAGTTAACAATGTAAATACTTTGGCACTTTGCTTAAAGGTGAAATGAAAGCACCTGGTAGAACTTGAGTCTTAACTTATAGAGGGAAAAATAACACATTGTAGAACAAAGTTTGTTAGTGCATGAGTTCCTACTATGCTAGAATTCTTCACAATGGCATTAAAGATTTATGCGACTTTAACACCAAGGAAAAACTTCTAGTCTTTTACTACTGGAAATGTATGTAATACAATAAAAGGGAATCAGAATTTACCAATAAGTTGACAATGTTGAAGCTGGACAGTCTCTTAGCTCTCAAAATTTTTTGAATAGCTATGCTCACTGTTTAAATCTTTGCTTGGTCTTTTCAGAGGTTTATCTTGTAGTAATTTAGTACATTATAATTATTCTACCATTGTCTTTTGCTGGAGAATGAGAGCCCCTTTCCAGAAAAAATACTAATATTATGTTTCAAGGATAGGTTTAAGACAGAGTGATATCAGAAAAAAAAATTAAAACATATTTTAATGTCTTTCAATATAATTCATGTAAATTTCTCAGAAAGTTTAAGAAATATATTCATTAATTAACCTCTGCTATACAATGAGAATATGAAGAGACTAGTCAGGGAAAATAAAGCAGCGTGGTTTTTCTGAATCACTCAAGGTTTCACACTAGCTAGATTACAAAAATGTAGTGAATTGTTTATTGGATGGTCAGAACAGAGATAGAAGTTGACTTTTATTCTTGTCTTTTTCCATTAACCTATTCTACATCTGTCTCACTGGTGGAAAACCAGCAAACCCTTACTTTCCCATATTGGATTCATGCTGATTGTGCACATATTGTTTTACACCCTTCAAGAAACACAATTGGAGCTGAAAAGTATGGAGAGGCACTTATAAAATCCAGATAGTTGTAGCTTACAAATGGCTGATGACATTATATATTAGGAAAAAGAAGTTGAAAATTTAAAAGTATATGGTCTTGCACCCATGGAGAAAAACCAAACGTATCAGTACCTGCTGGAAAGCTGCTCTGTGGAGAAGCACCTGGGGGTCCTGGTGGACAACAAGCTGTCCATGAGCCACTAGTGTGCCCTTGTGTCAGCAAGGTAAATGGGATTGTGGGTGTCATTGGGAAGAGTGTAGCCAGCAGCTTGAGGAAGGTTATCAACCCTCCCCCTCCACTCAGCTCAGGTGAGGCTGCATCTGGAGTTCTGTGTCCAGTTTTGGGGTCCCCTGTTCAAGAGGAAAAAAAGAGAACTAGTGAAGAGCGCCCATCAAAGTTTTAAAAAGATGGTTAAGACATCGGAACATCTCTCTTATGAGGAAAGGCTGAGAGAGTTGGGCCTGTTGAGAAAAAAGACATCTGAGAGGGAACTTCACCAGTGTCTCTAAATATCTAAGGGAGGGTGTCAAGACAATGGAGCCAGCCTCTCCTTGGTGGTGGCCAACAACAGGACAAGGGGTATGGGCACCAACTGAAACATTGAATCTCAATATGAGGAAAAATTTCTTTATGTTAAGAGTGACTAAGAACAGGAATAGGCTGCCCAAAGATGATGTATAGTCTCTTTATCTGGAGGTATTCAAAACCTGCCTGGGCAAAACCCTGTGCAACCTGTTCCAGAACCTCCTATAGCAGGGGGGTTGAACTGAATGAGCTCCAGAGTATTTCCCACCTTCCAACCTCCACCATTCTATGACTCTGTGAAATACAGAAATAACAATACTGAAGTTAGGTGATACAAAATAGCACACTTAAACCTCAGTAGAAAGACAGATTTCTCATCCAAAGTCAGGGGCACCTCTCTAGAGATTAAACTCTCTCTTTGTGGAAAATAAGGTGAAGATTTATGCAAAAAAAAGAAAAAAAACCCCTAAAACTTCAAAGTAGCATCTCTTATAATTTCTCAGCATATCATGCAATAAGTTTCAGATATATTGACACCCAAAACACTCTCTAACTTCCACATAACCCAGTACGGCTTGTTACTGCTTTACTGTGGCATTCACTCATCTGCTTGCAAATTGAGTCTTTGTATGTCCACACAAGAAGCCAAGGCCTTTAGCTATGCATGCTGTCCATGACATTTTCCTGGAAAAAGGAAATATTATTTTAAATCACATAAATATTATTAATATGTTTTTTATAACAAGTTGATTGTCCTTATATTTCCACTTTCTAAAAGGGAAATTAAAAACATTTAGAAAGCTTTACATTACCTGCAGATCTGAACTAAAATGTGGATACAAACACAGTTTTGTTCTACGGGAAAGCCTTTTGTATGGAAAACTGGTATGCTGGGATTAGTTTCTGTAGGAAAGTGATTTCTGGCTCAGCCTTTCTTGTATTCTAAGTACAACAGCTTTGTCAGACCCTTCTCAAACCTACAAAAGGCTCATGGTAGTTCTTGGTCTCCAGTAATATATTTACTCAATGGATCCATTCTGGAAGTAATTTTCAAAATGAGTTTGTTCCAAGAAAATGAAAAGTAGATTACTGCATTTGAGATAAGTCACCTGATACTTCTTTTGGCTTTCTGATGAATGTAATCCAAAACTTTCCCTTAAATTCCTTTTTTACCTGACACAGACACACCTGTACAGTTAAAACATATCCATGGAATTATTCTTGAATGCAAACATGAGAAGAAAATAAATGTTGTTTGAACAAAAATATTCAAAAATTCAAGCTAGCATTTAGAGATAATATTTTCCATTAGTCATTCAGTTCAAGTTGCTATTTTTGACACTCCCTTTGAAAAATTATTTACTGAAGAATCATTCCCTGATGCTATGAGTGGGAGCAATTAAATTGTTATTCTTTAACAAAGGGGCCTTGGTAGGAGCTTGCCTGTTCAATTTTTCTTTCCATTTTTATGGCTTGATTTGAGGAAAGTTTATTTTGTCTTTTTGATATCTGTCTATATTTCATTCCTATATTATTGTTTGGCTTTTGGTTCAAGGGCCTTATGTCCTCTGAATATGACTATTTCTGGAAAATAGCTGCCTCAATATCTTAGAATTATTGCCTAAAACTTAGGAACCACTGTAATGGATTAAACAAGTCATTTTTCTAAGCAGGTCAGATCTGCTGGTCTCATATTAATTTTGCTGAAAGAAGTAGGTGTTCAGAATTCAAACACATCTGAATTCAAGTCTGTCATGGCCAATGTTTTACATAGAAAAAAAGAAAGCTTTAAACTTTGTCTTTCAGCCTTAAGATTAACCATTTATAACACTTCTCTTAAATTAACCCTATAAAGCAGTGAGTCTATATAGGATGCCCATTCATTTTTTGATGGTTACTTCTTTACTATTTTTTCTGGTCATGGAGTTCAAGGCACAAATGCAGACACATCTTCAAGGAGCACCAGAGCATCCAGGGAACAGCTAGAAAAGGATACACACTTATTTCTTACATTTAACAAAAGAACAGAAGAAGGGAAAGGCAAAATTACAGGGAAAGCAATCTTGGAACATTCCATTCCCTGTAAATTTGAGAAAATAGTTTTGCTTCCTTTTTTTGTTCCTTTTTTTCCCCCAATACTATCTTTTGGAGGTTTTGTTTTGCTTTGTTTCTAAATCCAATAGAGTGGGGTAGTGTCTATCTAAATTAACAGCAGATGTGTTTGGCTCCAAGACAAATAAAAAGCGGAAAAAAACAAACCCAAAACAAACAACACCAAACGTTGCACATTGTTCTGACACACTCTGCAGTCATGACTCTTGACTTATGGCCAAAACCTTATTGAAAACAGCCCAGTATAACATGATACAGCACATTCCAAATTTTTTTTTCTGGTTGCCAAACTAACTATTGAATACCAAAAAACATTTATCAGTAATGAACAGATGATGGTTCTAGTTAAATTTGCCATAGTGTTTGTTGTGCGTTTTATTCTATTGTTGTGTATTATCAGTGGATGTTTGGACTACAGGCCTTCACAATGTGCACCTCTGCTTTTTGATGAATTATGCCAATTTTAGGAAATTATTTTTAAAGTTGTGATGCTCATTGTCCTTTTTGGAGGAAAAAGATTCACTGGAACCAAAGATACTTCAAGTTTTATTTCACAGTTGGGAAACAAACTTCACACACCTGGCCCTGTCACTCTCTCCATATCTCTGTTCTGCACACACCTGATCCATTTACATTGAAAACATGACAAACAAGCCATGGATATGATTCCAACATGGAAAAAATTATATTCTAATAAAGTGCTATCATATTCCCACTGAAGCAGTGAAGAGACTCCCAGTGGCATCAATACAAATTGAGTTGAATCCCCAGATACCTCTTCTTCCCTGCGTTCAGTCTCAGCAAGCAACGAAGAGAGGTATCTACAATTTAGATGCAGAAGAATTTTTAAAAAGGACCATATATTTGAAGACATAATAGGTACCCGATAAGGTTTCACTTTTAAAAGTTTCTGAGTTACAGCCTTCTTTTTAAAGAAAGGATTAGTTCTTCTTATATTCTTTTTCTTATGAATGGAATCTTGAAAAATTGATGTAGATCAGTGAAGTAACCAGTTTGGTCATCTCTACCTCATATTTCTATGAGAGAGTCACTACACTACCAGGCAAGCATACTGGGGTAAAGCCAATCACGTGAACAGCAACAGATACAGTGAGACCCTCTTATTTAGTTTATTTATTTAGTTTATTCAGTTCTCTTTTTCTGACTTGATTATAAAGAAAGAACTTTTTATGATAAATTACACAAACTCAAATTTAGTGTGGCCTCCTACTGTTACCAATGCATTAATACTACCAGTTTGGCCCAGCTGATTATGCTGCTTCTGTTTTTACAGACATCTTGAAGTATATCCAGAAAATTAGGCTACTGGTTTATATACATATACTGTGTATATATCAGAAAGCCTAAGACATTTGCTCTGATATATTTTACAGCACTTTGCAAAGGGAAAGATAATTTTGTTCGTTTTTATCCTGATTTTTCTGAAAATGTTGGGAACTGTTCTGGAGACCTTCTTCACCAATTGTCTTCTGTGAGAACTACAAGGCCTTCAGGGTATCTTAGAAAAAATAAGACCACATGTGAAAACATTTTGAAGTTTTTTGCCCTTCCTCTTAGAGCAAAATAAGGATAAATATTTGTCTACTCCTTTATATTTTTTCGGTCTCCTTCTCAGTTCTTTCCCCCTCTCCACCATATTTCCATAGCTTCTCACTTTCATTCTTGAAGATATTATTTTATATATTCCTTCCCAATTACTTTCAGAAAATACCTGCAAAAGACTGTAGGTTCTTTAGACTGTAGAAACATGTTTGTTTCCATGTCCTAATCATTAATTTCAGCAAAATATGGCCTGCAGCTTGACTCTTCCACACAGCTTACAACATATTTTTTATAAATTTGGAACAACTTCCAGCAAGCAATAGTACATACCTCCTGAGATATATTAGTCATACAGAGCAGAGATGTCTGTGGAACATCGTCAACAATTTGTCAAGCTATTTATCTAGGTGAAATCAACCAGCACAGCATTTCATACTGACACTGATATAATTGAAAACTGAACTTGAAAGTAAGAATCCACTTTTTACAAACACACTGTATATAAAATATGGAATGAACAAAAAGTATATAATAAAAAAATCTATGGCTAATTTAGCCATTGGCTGATAACCACATGCACTAGAATATGAGTGCTCAAGGCTTGATGGTGGCACAGGACACAAAAACACCTACATCACAGATTTTCTTTTTTCAAATACATTTGGTATAATAAACAAATGCAATATTTTTCTACTGCTCTCATCCATATAGTCTCTTTTTTGGAGGATAGTTGTTAAAGACATGCAAATTTTTAAATATTTCTGCTCATTTCTCTTAATTACTAATTAAGGGAAGCTTGCAATATATGCATAAACACTAAATATGCAAATTATTCTAAGTTTTATTCATTATAATGGAAAACTTGAACAGAGCAATTCAGATTCATTTACAGATATAACATCAAAACTATTTCTTCCTTTGACGGTAGCAACAGTACCCAACTTCACTGCCGGCCTTGATTAGAGCTCATCTTATTAAATGTAGTACAGAAGACATGAAATATCTATTACAAGGAACTCCTAGTTTATAAACTAAAGAACAGAACCTTGCAGAAAAAAAAAACTTATTCCACTGAAATAGATGTGACTTGTGGATGCTACAACAATTTTCTCAAATTACAATGAACTCATTTTCTGCATTAATATGTCCATGCAGCAAAAAAATATAAACTAAATTTCTGAGCCTTCAATTTAACCATTTTTCTACTAAAATACAAGGAAGCAAGTTTTCAATACATTCCATGCATTTCATGTAGTAGGATTATACTGCCTGTAAATATTGCAGTAGTAGCATCTGCAGGAAGGGGATTCCTTGCTGATAGCTTCCCCAAACTGACAGATGTTTATTATTTCTATCCCATCACATCAGTTATTAATATTTCAGAGGAACTGTGATTTAGATATATGATAGGTTGAAGGAAAAATAGAAGCATTATCCCTCTACTGTCACAAATCAGTAGTTTTCAAGGGAAGTAATCCACTACTGATCTAAGTAAAGGCAAGTCTTCTTCGTGAGGAACAATTTATTTTCTCACAAATAACAGAGGTAGATAGAACTCTTTCATCTGTGTATCATATGCCTTCTCAGAACAGTCATTAGCTTCTGTGTTATTAGATTGGGAAAGAGGATTTTAAGTTATTTTTAGTGAATTTTGAATGACAATGCTTGTGCTTATGTTTTTTCATTTGTTTGATAGATTTAATGTATTTAAAACAGACTACGATAAAACATAATATCCAACTATATACATTATAATTTGCAGAATATGTCAATGCACATTTTTTTCCCACACTGACATTCTGCTATATCAAATAAGATCCCTATTCAGCTTTAAAGAAATAATTGCGTTATAAAAATCAGTCTGGAGAACTGCTCTATTAAATAATAATTTTATTATATTTATGTATGTTTGGCAGTGAACATTTTACACCCACATACCTATACAAATGCATAACTCAAATTTTGCCAAAAATTCTGACTGAAATTTGAAAGGCAGAAGTGTTGTAGTGTTGGTTTTCCTCAGCATTTTACTAGCTGTAGTAATCTAACTACCATGGATGAAATGAAAAAAATTAATATATATGGAATTGTGTCTACAAAAAAAAAAGAATAAAACCAAAACATAACTGTAAACTGATCCTTATCATAAAATATCATCTCACAGGAAACATACCAAAAGCAGCAGGAATTTTATTTTCTGTAGTTCTCCATACCAACAATGTTCACAATGAACAGTGAGAACTGCTCTGCAATTCTGCAAAATCATTCAGTAATTTCTGCAGAAGTTTAGAAGGAATAAAAAAGAAATTCCAAATTGCAAAGAACAGTGTTGAGCTAAAAAAAGTTCTGGGGTATAAAACCTGGAATTTTTCTGATGTAAAAAGAAAATGAAAAAAAAAAAAAAAGAAAGAAAGAAAAATCTTTTGATGGCTGGCTAATGCATGTATGATATCTTTTCACAGGATTGTGCTCTCATTACCCAACAATATAGCTCATACTGGCTTTTCACAAAAGCCTCCAAATACAATTGTTCCATGGACTACAACAATAGCTAATGAGTGCAGACTGAAACTGGAAATTTAGTCATCAAAATTAATCATTCATAAATCAGACTTAAATGCAATCCAGAATAGAGAGACTACTCCTTTTCAACAGACTCAGAAATAAATTTAAAATATCAGTACTCTTTCGCAGACGAGACTTTTTGACGATAAACAAGACTCGACATATGTCTTCTTTGAAAGACCTTGAACAACCACCTTCAAAAGCACACCCTCTCTGACAGGAGGAAAGGAAAGTTCAAAGAGGAAGCCAGCCTGTTTGTCAGATGTAAATGATGTCATTCTTATGTTGAATTTTCCAATGAACATACTTCCTTCATCTATTTATGGGCAATATTTACAGTTGCAAAAGACCATGTCTGCACCTACACTAGTTTCAGCATTAGGGAAACAGCCATGAACAAAACCTATTAATTGCATAATAGTTCCAAATTATTTATGTGTATCAATCTCATTCTTATTTAACTCAGAGGTGATTCACAGTTGTTTTAACTAATCAGTACATTTTTCTGAAATATTAGAAGTTTTAGTTAAATTCGATTATGTATCTGAAATACCATTTTTAAAAAAGTAAACCAGGGAAAATGACATAGTTGCTCTAAGCAAAATATTAAACTGCAAATCTGTGATTCAAAACAAGTAAAATAGATAGTGCTGACAAGAAAAAAAATGGAAATACAAATTTGAAGGCTGTTTATTTAGTTTGTTCAGGTGGTTTGTTCAGGCTGGCTAAGCTTTTCTAGATTTGCTGCATATAGATTCTCTCTTAGACTGCAGAATTCATTAATGGGTCTTGTAACCCTCTGACTCCCTTTCTGAAAACAGTGCATTTTCAAGAAACTTCACTGCTCACTACCTACCTATGGGTACATTTATGCTACATTTCAGCTTAGGTTGGAAGTACGCTCCTAATGCGTGGTTCCAAAATGTCACCAGTTGACGCAACTCAGTTGATACTTCAACACACATATTGTGTTTGTTTCCTTTGAAACTAAACCTGGAGATGCTCTCCAGGAGCACAACTAATGGGCTGCTGCTACTAAAATCACTGGTCTGCAGGACCAGTCTAATATAAGTTCAAAGTACACCTTTTAGAGGTGCCTACTGTTGGTGTTCCACTTCACGTGTCTGCCTCTGCTGAGCTGCAGTGCTGGCCTTGAAGAATTTACTTAGAGCCTGTTGTGTCACTTAAATTAAGGAGAGCAAAACTCAAAGCATAAAGTTTTCCCTCCAGTAGTTATACCGATTATGAAAGTGAGACTCATCTTCTGCCTATCCATCCCATCTTCCTAATTTCATTAATATGAATAAAACAACAATCTAAAGACACTTTATTTTTCTACTTCTATTTCTTACCTACCTTTTAACTTTCTCACTTACCAACTGCAGTGATGGGCAGTTAAGATAAGCGACCTTTCAACTGCATGAGCTGCTGATTGATGGTGTGTTCAGTTCAAACACAGATGAGCCCAGCTTGAAAAAAGAATTAATTGATAGCTACAACAAAACCTGGGGCAATCAGATGAACGGACTATCATCCCTCTAAGGAAAAGAATATTTTTTCAACTGACACAAATAGGACAATATTAAATTTATGAAACTCATTTTTAAAATTATCAGCTTTTCAAACAAAAAAAATAATCAGTTTCTCTATTCATCCCTCATATTTTTTTATCCATTAAGGTATACTAAACTATTTCAATTCACAAGTTATTTTCTTACAGCAACAATAATTCATTAGATATCTAAATTCACAAAAAAATTCTGAAGTCTTTGTTCAGGTTTATTCATTCTAAGACTGAGGTGTCAGTAACATTGCCAAGATTGTAAGAAGTAATAGTGAAGAGAGTGAAATCCCAAATAAAGCATATTTAGATCAAATAAAATAAGACAAATATGGACAAAATTGTCCTTAAGTATTTAAGGTCAGTGTTCTACTTTCTCACCTCAGAGAGTAGCACCTCCAAGACAAGGCCACTGTAGTAGGCTGGCCCTGTCCAAACTGCCTGGTCTGCTCCTGGTTCTATGTGGTGCTTCTGTAGTGCTTAAACTGAATTAAAACTTGGGATGTGGGGTGTACAGTTCCAAGTGCCATAATAATAAGAGGACACTATTTCAGCCCTTCAGAGTAGAATTTTCAGTCTGATATGGGCACTGTGTGTAGACATTTGAGGATATGGAAGACTTGGTGGAGGGGAGAGGGCTGAATAAAATGCAATCATATGCCCATTTTTCCCGTAGGGATGAATACAGATTACAATGGAGCTTACTTTTTTTTTTTTTCTTTTTTAACAAATAAAACTCTAGAGCAGTATTCTAATATAAATTATGGGGACGAGAAAATAAGCAGATTTTAATATCAATTTTTCAGTTGTAAAAAATAATAATTATAGATATATATATATAAGAACTTCTTGCATGCAGTTATTATATGTAAAATATTATATAAAATAAACATAAATATATAAAATACAAATAAAAATATGATATAAAATAAATTTTCTCATGTGGTCTGGATGGTACCTTTCTGCCCTGGCTTTCCCTGCTTCTGACAGTTTTTCTTTTTCCCTGGTATCTTCTCCTTTTATTGTTCATCTGTGCCCTGATCCTGGCTTTCAAAGAGCATTATTTACTACTGAGGTGAGTTCAACTAAAAGTTTGAATGGCATTTCAAAGGGATTCAAAGCAGTTGCTCTTGAATGGCTTCAGGTGAATAGTTTCGCCTAGTGAATAGTTTCAAGAAAAACTTGTTTCTTTTCTCTAACCTTTTTATTTCTTCTCTCTCTTTCTGACTGACTTTCACTCACTACAGAAGCGTAAAGAGACAACTGGTCTGAAAGGTGCACAGTGGGGAAAAGGGAAGGGTGAGGAGACAGGAATTCATAAGAAGTGGAAAAGTAATAACTACAATAAAATGTGGCAACAAGGTCCTTCTAGATACATCTACCCAGAAAACACAACATTTCAATGAATACTTTCTTTTATGTTACTTGAAACATGTTGCTCTTTAGCCTTGCAGTAAAATGAATAATTCCCACGTGACTAGAATTGGCCTCAGAAAATTTCTCCTTATATTTTCCCAGCTTTGTAACTGAATCTAAAACAGTATTAGGTCACAGTAAATGACCAAATGTAGCCAGAATAATTTGGAAGAGCATAAATCGATACATGGATCTGGTGTTTGAGGAAGATGATGATATGAGCTTGAACTTTCACTGACATTTCAAACTTGCAATGTACTGATTTAATAGTTGCTTACACATGTGATGAATCAGCATTAGCAGACACAATGGGTTTCTTACATCTGTTCCTAGGCATCATTGAACCATTTATGATTAGCAGTTGTGCTCAGGTTACAGCTGGCTAAATAACAGATATCAATGTCCTTAGTAGGATTACCAAAGTAGTTTGGAATTTAGTTGTCCATTCCTTTTTGAAAGTATATCTTAATCTTTCTGTTGTAATTTATATTTCAGAGTCAACTACTCATTTACAAAAAACCTTTCCAAGTTTCAAATTTCTTAACTATTCTTTCACAAAGCATTCAGACATTCAGTCATTCAGGCCACTGATTTTAAGTCTGTGTATCTTCTGAGAACAGCATATATTAAAACATCTGACAAGGGTAATATAGGAAATTTTTAAGGCGCAAAAATTCCACAGAGAATGTTTATGTTTATAAAATGTGCTTGCTTTTTGTTTGTTTTTTTTCCCTCTAAATCACAGGTTGCAAACTACTGAACAACAGAATATGTAGAAATGTTCTATTGTGTTGCCGTTTGTTCAGGAAGAATAGAAAAGGCATAAGTAAGGACCTAATATTACTATCTTTCAACAGCTAATAACAGGGTTTATACATGAAAAGCAGTCTGCACCATTTCTCCCAAAATATTATATTATCTCAAAATATTATTAACATATACTGACATATAATCTCTTTCTGGAATGTCTCAGCTAATATTGAAGATAGAAAACCTGAAGACAATAGAAGAAATGATAATGAAGAAGAAAACCTGATTTTTTCAAAGAAAACTACTAAGTCTTCTAGGCTGTGGCATCCAAAATTTTCCTCCTTCATTCAAAATCCTTTTGAAGAGTCCAACCACGCCCTACACATAAAACTGTTATAGCTATTTTTGAGAGGCCTGATCATAATTTGTATTTTATACTCTGGACTTCTTTCAGAGTAGTCCAAATGCAATCTTCAGGAACTAATTCTGGCTGGTATAAAAGTCTTCCTGCATGGGATGTGGACGTAACACTTCATTAGGTCAAGATAATGAACTGGGTGGCAGGTGGGAGGCAAGGAGGATTAGGGGTTACCAGGCTTATGATATGAAGAATACAAGTTGCAGCACCATAACATGGATTCAGAATAAGAGCACATGACATATGCTACACTAGCTACCTCTGCAGTTCAGAGGCGTTTTTTAAATATCAGGCTATATGAGCACTACCCCGGTCTGTGACACTATTCACTAACCATTCTGTTTTTCTTCAGAGCATTTAGTAAGCATCACCAAATAAGGACCATGAATAAAGAAAAAACTGTATTCACAACAGTTATTTGAAGTCGTTTGTCTTCACCAGCTTGTATTCAAATGCCTGGATTAGCAGAGGGGGGTTCAGTGTTTTTTAACTTTGGAATGAACTTGCAGTTTAATGAAAAAAAAATAGAATATTTGTTTTAACCATGGCAGACAAAGTAATTTGTTAAGTGAAATTTGCACACCAAACATTTTTGAAAATGCAGCACTTGACCTAATGCAGCATTATTTACTCGTTTTTTTTTTTTTGAAAGATACAATGAGAGTTAAAAATGCTTCGTTAAACAGTTTTTTTTCTTAAAGATTTGTCTTATTTATCGGGTACTGTGTTGTTTGTCATCTTCTATATATTTATTATTTTTTTATTGTTTTTCTTAAATGTTGTTTCAGGATTGTTGTTTTACTGACAGAAACTCTTGAAACAGAATTGTTTTTCTATATACTGCTAAAAGATGTTCATTCAAGGTGAACAACAGCTTGGATTGCTTCCCCTCTGGACTGATTGACAATAATGCTGAAGAAAGGATTTGCTTTTGAGCTTACTGTTTCACAGTCAAAAAGCTTGCCAGATCCAATAAATCTGCATTTATGTCTAACTGTTCCTCACATCTTTGCTTTGTGTGCTAGAGAAGAAATTTAGGAAAGCAAACTTGAGTTTAAAGCTCCATCAAGCTGGTCCACAGACCATTATTTTTCAAGTCTCCTTGTTAGACTTCAGATTTAAAATAATTTGCACACCATCAACAATGATCATTTGTTCTGCTTTCTAAGGTTTTGCCTCTCCACTCCACATGACCTGCTTTTTAATGTGTGATTTGTGAAAAAATGGCATGAGTCAAAAATGCCATACTAGTGAGGGAAAGGATGACCCAATGACACTTTTACCTTTCTCAGAATAAAGCTCTCTTTTGTATAGCTGTATTGGTGAGTCAAAAGTCCAGACCTTTCCTTTCCATTCAGCTTTCAAAGTGCGAACCAAGCAAAGGAAATTTAGAGATTAGTTCAACACTCATTGCACTATTGAGAATGTAACCATTGTCTTCAATGTGCTTTGCAGACCTGGAAGTGTTGGTGCAGGTGTTCAGCAATCCACCATAGTCTAGGGTGGAGCACTCCCCTGGGCTGAAGATGTGATTTAATTCCTTGGGTTACTGTCAAATTCCCCTATACTCTAATTGGGGGAAGCCACTGTGGGAAATATTTTCCTGTAATTTCCAGTGAAACCCTTTGGAGTTCATGACTATGAAGTGCAGAATTGTTTTAATGCTAATATTTTACCTTAGGTCAGTCCACCACAATAGCTTCATCTGAGCAAGAAGTCAGACATCTCCTTCCATCAGGATGTGCAAGATGCCAGCCACACATCAGCATTGCATAGCCATGTTCACCTCATGAACAAATGAGCATTCAGCATAAAAGAGGAGAAAACGCAAATTTTAAGATTATGTTCACAGATAGAAGAGCAACAAGCCCACCCCCCATAGGCTACTTTCCTCACAACTCTATACTATTTTTTATTATAGAAAATCATGAAGTGCCTTAGTTCTAAGTATTCTACAAATTCTTCAAACAGCATCAGCTGTATGTCCTCAAAGACCTTGCAGTCAAATTTGCACAGGTTAAGACAGTAAAAGGGCCTAAAGCTGGGCACAGAAATCCATGCCACATTCCCCAAACTAACATTGTGTATAAGGGAAGCTAAGAGCTGCCCATCAACTCTCCTCTCCCTTGGCTAATAGAGACCTTTCTACCTTTCCATTCCCTTTCCTAGTTCACTGGTATCAATTTTTGCAAGGTCATTAAGAACATTGAAAGGAAGCAGCAGATGGATGGACATGATTTTGTCAGATTTTATGGCCCACATATAGGCACGTCTCAATGTTGTTTGCATAATCAAATCCATAAAATAACACATCCAGTTCCAGTTTGAGAGAACTAGAAAATTCCTGTGTGTTGGCATTTATTTTTTCACTAAATATTTCCTGGCCTTTGGATTCAGAAATTTTTTCAGACTCAAGTTTTTAGAGATGTTTTGAGCAGTGGGACCTGCAAATTATACAACTCTCAATAGTCACAAAACACTTCATGTTATTTTTCCCCATTTTCACTTTGTGTTGCTTAAAAAATTTTCTACCTTCATCTAATCCTTTAAGCACTCTCTGTACATTCAATAGTGTGGTCATATTGTACAGATACCATCATTCCTCATTTTGCTCTATGTCAGTTTGTCTGTACCTCAGAGAATAGCATTTTCTTCAGGAATAGAAACACTGCAGTTGATTTTATGAAACTCTAGTGTAGCTGTGCGCTACCTAGGCTAAAAGTTGAAGGCATAAGACTGGAATCTGATAAAGGCAATATCACTAGAGAGAGGGTCTGACTTTGCAGACAATTTGACTTTAAATTTGATCTTGGTTTGGGGGAAAACTTTCCCCCCTCAAGTGACTAAAGGGTTGAGGAAACAACACAAAAAAGAGGTGATCTACTAAATGTGCACAGACCAGATTGTATTGTTTATGTCTATCTGTATTTTAACACAGAATGACTTCTGATTATAATATTTTTATTTTTAAATATGATCCTGTTGTTCCTTAAACTGTTTTAAACCTGCTTTCCTGACTCCAATTTACCAATACATCTCCCATTATATCAAATACTAACTAGATGGCAAAAATACCAAAAAGATAACAATATGTCAATTAAATAAGTTTAATATTTCTTGTTTATTTTTATCTAGTTATTTCTTTTATGTTTACGCAATCAGGTGATATTTTCAGCTGGACTCACATAATATTATCCTTTACAGTCAATGTTAGAATTGGACAAATCAATTACTCAAAAAATTGTTAACAGCTTAAAAAAAACTATATAGTGTAAACAATAATTAAAATCCACACTTTCCTGAAAAATGTTTTGATTTCAAATTTTCTGTTATCACTGTTAAAAAAAAGGAATCCTTCAAATAATCCCTTATTATTTTTAAACTATTAATTTTTGTCTGCTTAACTTCTTAAAAGGAATAACGAATAGTCATTGTTTCTCTAAAAACCAACTTGTCTCTCCCTGTTTGGTATCTGCTCTAGTGGAATGCTATTTACATGGACTCTGGAATAGAATAGAATGGCTATAAAGATTGGCTTATACTATCTGGATAATACAGCCAAAATGAAAACATTTTTTTCCTGTTATTTTCATATCTGCTTTAAGTGTTTTGTTTCCCATATTTTTTTTCTTTTTTTCTTTTTTTTTTTGGTTTTTTTTGGTGGTTTTTTTTTTTTTTTTTTTTTTTTTTCCCCCACAAATGACAGCCAGAAATTTACTGTCTGTCTGGGGGTTTTTCCATATGAATGTCTGCTTCTTTCACTGAGTTGTAACAGCTCTTGTCAGAACTGGGGAATTGAGGACTTTTGGAAAATGTGTTGGAAAGTGCTCTACTGGATTGAGGCATGGGGAAAAAATATTTACAATGCTCAAGAACTGTAACTTGCTAACAAGGAATCCCATAATTCTAGGCATGAAAGGTTAGCATTTAAATTATATTAATAATAAGTGAACTACAAAATTATAATCGTGTGATATAATTATATATAGTCATTAAGAGAAGTTATAGTTTAAAGCTATTTATTGTTAAAAAAATATTTAAAATAGATTTAAAATTTTCCTCAATGTCATCTCTAGCAATGCAGACAAGTGGCACAATGTAGTCATGACATTTTAAATGAATTTTTGTGCTCTTTTTATTTTCAGTGAGATTTAGTAATTTAAGAAACTCCAGAGTAGCTTGGTAATTATAGAATGAATTTTCTTCTTGTTTCAAAAACAGTTCTCTCCCATAAATGCCTTAAACAGGGGAGGCAGAATTCCATAAGAAGAGGTATACATCCTTACAGGTTTGTAAGAAGTAACAGGAAAGAGTTATAGAAAACTTACCTTTTAAAATAATTATTTTAAAAAATACACTAACTTTATTCCATAATTATATCAAAGGAAGAAGACAATCCTTAGCAAACTACTTTTGACTCACTCACCAAACATCCTTCTTCTTCTTCAAATATGTGCTGAAAATTACTCAACACTCAGTGTGAGCTGTCTGAAATGCAACCCTAAACAGGAATTTCACAAGGAGCTGTTTGTTAACTACAAATAAGAAGTAATTTCAAAACACATTACAGATAGCATATGTATTCCATTATAAAGTCTGCAGTGAACCTTTGCAGAGGATAAAAATAAGCTATATGAGATAAACTACTGAAGATAGGACGCGTAAATTCATCTGCATCAAATTTAGCCTTCAGTGTTATTATTCCTTCCAGATATATGCTTTTTAAAAAGCAATTTCTTCAGAAAACTAAAGTTATTTTACTTACAACATATCATAAATTCAGTTTTGCAGTACTGAAGTAAATGTGCATGAAAAGCTTCTGGGGTTTTTTTCCAAGTATGAATACATTTTGGACAAACTCCTTATTAGCCTTTAAATCAAACAATTCATCTCATTTTGCAAGAACTCCCCTATATTTCCATGTCCATCAGGAAAGTAAGTATTATTTAGCAGTAAGTGCTAAATAAACTGCATGAATCACATACCTATATGATATTTTGAGTGAAGCAATTAAAAGGAATTTGTAACAAGTTATTGTTTGCAATAATAAATTCAGGTATCTTTCAAAGCACTGTTAAAAAGAAGTTTGCTCTTTCTGATGGATAATTGCTATTACTTTGCCAAACTTGAATACAGTATGTGACTTAAATGGGAATTTGCATGTTAGCATTTTATTAAGTATATTCAGAAAAAGGTTACATCAAGACAAATATCAATAAAATATGTAAATTATTTTAAATATTAAAGGCATATGACATGAACAGGACAACCAGTGGATCAGTTCCAGCCAGTGTGGGTTTATGAAAGGCAGACCCTGCTTGACTAACCTGATCTCCTTCTATGACAAGTTGATCTGCTGTGGATGTAGCTCAACTGGATTTCAGTAAAGCCTCTGATACCGTTTCCACAGTATTTCTGTGGAAAGTTTCTGCTCCTGGATAGGATGTGCACACTCTTCACTGAGTAGACGACTGCCTGGATGGCCAGGTCCAGAGAGGGGAACAAAGCAACGGAGCTGGTGAAGGGCCCATAACACAAGTCCTGTGAGGAGCAGCTGAGGGAGCTGTGGGAGCTTATCCTGGAGTAAAGGATGCTCAGGGGTAACCTTCTCCCTCTCTACAGAAAGGAGCCTGTAGCCAGATGGGGTTGGTCTCTTCTCTCAGGTAACAAGCGATAGGATAAGAGGAAATGGTCTCATGTTGCACCAGTGGAGGTTTAGATGGGATAATGGGAAAAATTTCTTCATGAAAGGGATTACCAAGCATTGCCACAGGTTGCCCAGGGAGCTTAAATACTCCCTGGGAGTATTTAAAGGATGTGTAGATTTGTCACTGAGGAACGTGGTTTAGTGGTGGATTTGGCAGTGTTGAGTTCATGGTTAGACTTGTTGACCTTAAAGTTCTTTTCTGACGTTAAACTATGAACCCATGAGTACATGATGTTTCCTTAAAGATGTTACTGAGGTTGGCATAAAGTATCACTTACCTTTCCCTGGAACACTGTGCTGTGATGTCACAGCTGTTAAAGTCATTATCACCTCCTGTTTAAAAGAATTGGGGTTGGAGCCTCTTCCATTCTTTATATACAATACTTGGTTAAACAGAGAAATGCAAGACAGGAAAGGTAAATACTGTGTGAGTAAATAAAGAGAATGAATTTTGGATTAAGGGTTATCTCATTTCTGCAGGTTTCCAGAGAATAAAAAAAAAAAAGAGCAGAAAATTGGAAGCTCATTTTGCCAGAAGCAAACTTGATAATTAAATGTCCCCTTGCTTTTCTTCTATTTTTTTTTTTTTTTTAATTTCACATTTACATTTTTTTTTTTACTTCAATAACAAGCTGTTCTTCCAGGTCAAGTAGAGGTTCAGAATATACATCTTTAATAGGATGCCCATGGCTCTTAATGTGGTAAAATGTATGTAGGATTAGCCTGTCTACAAGCAAATAGAAAGAATGTTGTCATATTTAAGTTGCAGTACTGGAATGAATCAGAAAAGAACACCATCATTAAAATGGAGTCACCTTATATATATATTAATTAGAACAGAAAAATGGAAATGAAATGGTGCATTCCTGAGACCCTGTTCCCAACCATCCACATTTTAGCCTTTGTCTCTCCTGCTTGATTATGCAGATGCCCAGAAAGATCAGTCTCTTAACTTAGGCATCTTGAATTACATCCCTGTATTTGAGAAGTACAAGTTTGCCTTGCACTATAAATATACTTTTTCTTTTTTTGGCATAAATAAAGTACTATTTACCTGACACCAACAGCCACACAATGTAATTAGCAGTATAAAAGAATACTGTGTTTTCCTTCTTTCTTTAGTAAAGCAATGAATATTTACTTTTAATTACTCCCTATGCCCGTTGTGCTGGTTATTGATATGTTGCAAATATTTATGCAATGTAAAAATATGTGTTCCTGTAAAATGATATTTCATGTGGTGTCCAATAAAAAACTACAGCTGACCGATATCAATCTATTATGGAAACATGGTCAGTAAAAAAGAAAAATGACTGTAAACTGGATGGCATTTCCTGATGGTTTTAATAATTTGATTCTTTCATCTACAGCTTTATCTGTAAAGCAGAACTGCAAGGACATTTCTCAGGCCATAATTTTTAACAACATATCAATATTTCTTAGTTCATATAGAGTAGCAGAGAAAAAAAGAGAATAAAAAAATATATTTTATAATTTAAACAAATTCACACACTAGACTCTAGATAGCTCTTCAGCAATTACATAAGTTCATGAATGCTGTAGTAGAAACAAATAGCCTATGAAGTTAGGACAGAAGTAAGACCAGTGGAAGAAAACTAAAAACAAACAAAAAAGAACACAGTAAAAGATTTGTCAGAACGTGATACAAAATCATTTTCTCAATAAAAAGCTCTTACAGTCTCAATTGCTTTTGATATTACACTAGAATTTTCAAGAGCAAGCACTTTAATAGTTGGGGAAAGCAATGCTACACATTCATAGAAGTGATATCACGAGTGCACCAAAGTGACTTGGGGAGGACCACTGAAAATGTAATGTGTGAATAGGACAAGTAACTTGCAAGGAACATTTTGACTTTTGGGATGTTATTTTGCTCTGTATACAAACAGAAATTTTATTGCAACAACTGTTCCTGAGCTTTAACCTCAGTACATTATAGATTCCTGTTAAGATATCTTCACTCAAATCTTAACAGAGCACCTAATTTTACTTCAACCAAAGCAATTATCTTGAAACATGAGGGGCAAAATAATGCACATAAGACTTTCATCTGGACATGTCTTGCTTGTATTGTTTTGCCCCTATTTGTGTTTCATCTGTTTCTATTCATATGTTTAGATATGTTTTGTAGTCTGAAATGGGGATTTTGAAGTCTGAAATTTGGAATTCAAAGCCACCATGCTCTAAATGCCCAGAATGAACTCCATATGTTTAGAGGGAAAAGAAATGTTGTTGGCTGTGTGTTCTTCTAGCACCACAATAATGCTTATCATATTTCCTGCCATTACTCTTATTTAAAAATACAATCATTATAATACTCTAGTTAGAGTGTGATTTCCTGCAGCCTGGCTTTTGACATAATTACCAAAACTAGCTTTATTGGTCACTTTATGTACTTTCTCTTCTTCATATCTCCATTGTGCTTCACAGGAAAAGCAAACTATCCCTTTCAGACCAATGATACAGTCCCTTTGCCAGCACAAACTACCTTTGGCATAACTGACTCTTCTCCAGCATCATAGAGGGATATACTTTTGTCTTCTGTATCAATGTTATATTTCTCTCATTTAACCTCTTAATGTGCAAGCTTTTGAAGTCTGAGATTATACTTACTATGCTTAAAATTCTTATTATAACAAAAGTCCTTTATAATATTTTCTGACTGTAATATAATGAAGAAAAATTTAATAAATACACAGTTGCATTCAGGCAGGTATTTCCTGTTTTGAAAACCTGATTAATGAATGAATGATGTTTTTGGTCAAGCTGTATTTTATTTTTGTGGAATGAGACAAATTAAGTCTTTCTAGATGAATATGAGAAGAGAGATAGTTTCAATATGAACAACAAAGAAATATTAAAGATAAGATACAAAAGGAATTAAAAAGTGAAATTGAAAGCTTTGTACGTAGTATTTATATGTAGCGTTTCAGCACACAATACTTCCATAAAAAAGTCCATTTCTACTGGTGTCAAGACACTCTTGGCTACTTTCTTTGAGCTGTTTTATTCAAAATAAAGGTCATGAAGCTTACAAAACAATGCCCTTAAAAACAGTGTGCAAGGCATCTTTTTTGTTACCTGCTTAGAACTCCTCAGATCAGGTACTACCTAGACAACAAGTCAAAGGTCATGCCTCAATTAATAGAGGTCACAACTTGCTTTATTTGGCAACTACAATATCTAAGAAAGCAGATGACTGAAACCTCCTTTTACTCTTTAAATGTTTTGCTTTATCTTTTTAAGACAAAGGAGAAGTGCTTCTCTTTTCCACATCACTTACCTCAATGATCACTTAAGCATAAAATTAGAGAAAAGAGAAGAAAATCAAGGTTGCTGTCAACTACTAAACACTATGCTAATGAAATCACTACCTTCTGCATATGCTTTTTGCATAAAATTTTCTCCAAGTCTTAAAATAGCTTTTCCAACATAGTTCTTCTGACATTATTCTTTCATTAAATCATTGCCTGATTAATTGTATCCTATTGATGATAGCAATCCATTGATGCTGTATTTTCTTTCTATCAAGTAAAAGGTCACATCAACTGAAACCTGCTATTAAGCAAAGACATTGAAAGCAGTAATAATAGTCTTCGCCTGCATACACAAGGTTGATGATAAAATGAAGGTGGAAATATACATTTAAAACTAACCCATGTAAAAACATTGCACTATCTGAACAAATTATTATAAGATAAAACGCTCTGTTTATGCATAAAAAGAAACAGAGACAAATTTATAACTATAATGAAAACTATTTACAATGTCATTGAAAAAAAAATTTATAGAATTGCAATCTACCATATTTGTATTTAGGTATCTGTTGATAAATACCTTAGGAATTCAGTTACACTTATAAGTAATTTATCTTATAATTTTCTTACATTGAGTGCTCCTTAGAGTATTTGGCTTGGAGCAGGAATATCATATTGCTAACTCTCATGAAAAGGGGGAACATTTTACCCTTCATTTCTTAATAATCATAATTATCTGTCCTTAAAAGTCATATGCTATTGTCATAAATACATATGCGTGAAAAGAGGGCATAATAGACCTTCAGAGGAAAAACAAGTTATACAGCTCAAGTGTCAATGTCAGCACAAGCTGACAATATCAGCTACTCAATAGGATTCACTATATTTTAGATATTTTGTTTTCCTAGGAGTTATGAAAAAAATCAAATGGGATTTTTTATTTTTTTTTTTTTAGATAACCTGAAACAATTACCTTTCTTGGAAAATATGGAAATTTGAGAAACTGGGTAGAAAAGCAGCCTTGTTTCAGATGAAGAAGATTGTTTGTTACCCTTTGTCTTGTTTTAAACAGGACTCAAACTTTTGGAAGATAAAAGACTAATTCTCAACTTTACAGTAAACTAACCATTCCAATTAGAAATGTTCAAATGAAAAGTTTGACTTTTTTTTACATTGTGTTTGTCCAAAATACAAATATTTCAATAATTTAATATTAATTCAGAAAGTATTTCAGCATCACCAAAGATGTGTTTATTTTCTATAACATGTAAAAATGGCAGACAAATTATTTCACCCAGTTCTCCTCTAGATAATTGTTATATTGTGTAGCTTTTATTACTATCAGAGAAAATCACAATCTTGAATGTATTTATACTCATAATAACTCTCTAAGATAGGAAAACAGTACTAGTACATACAAAAGGACAGCTCAAAGAGGGGTCATAGCCCAGGGATATTCATTACCAAAGGAAATTTCCATGCCTGAATTAAGAATTTATCACCTCTTTATGTTAAAAGGCAACAATTGCATGCCAAGAAAAATATCTTCAGCCTACAGCATGCAGAAGAGAAAACCAACAAAGGCAGACAATTATTAATGTTGAAAATTTGAACAAAATTATCTCTAACACGGCTAAATATCTTTCTGTGATTCTGTCTCTATGGGTCTCACCAAAAATGTGAAACTTCTCCAGCCAGCAGAGGTTCTAGGAAGAAAGTCACTCAAGTTTCAAGGTGAAATGAGACAATTGGGCATAGGAAATCTAGATTCCTATCTTTTTTCCCTAATTCTCTCTCTGTTCTTTGTTACAGCCCATGTAAAATAATTAGGTGGAGGAGATGGGATAGTCACTAGAAATTCTATTTCTTCCTATACATGCTATACAAATTTACATTCTAGGGTGCAATTTTATCTCAATGAAGATATGAGGCTTACAAACTGGACCTGGCCAATTCACATGGGAATTGAGCACCTGTGCAGAATTTCCAGCCCCATATTTCCAGCACATGCTTCTTTGCTCTGCCAGAATTAAAAAAAAAAAAATAAATAAATTAAAAAATCAAATTTTAAAAAGAGTTGTGATTAATTTTTTCTTTCTCCATACTGTCACTGACTGCTGCTGATGATGGGGTGCTGTTACTGTGACACAGATAGAAACACAGAGTAACACACACAACAGGTGTTCAGGCAGAGAAGAAAAGAACTCTCTCCTTTTGTTGTTGACCTCGTATATATAAGTTTCTGGACAGTGACCAGAGATTGGACAGAGAAGTTACCACCTCTCCATCTCCACTGGTCACTTGAGAAGTCCATCAGGTGATATCTTTTCACAGAAGAATGCAAATATGATTCTTGTTTATCTTACAATTCATGAGAACTGACTCCACTATACTAAAACAAATCAGAAGGCTTATTTTCAGGGACAACAGGGTGCAGTGTCTGGGCAGCAACTGAATGACTGGTGGGGCTTTAAACCAACCACACTCTAGTTTTAGACTAGAGTGTTTTAAACTCTAGTTTTAACAATTCATAGCTTGTTCCTTTTCTTTCATTTTGGTGGAACTTAAGGAGCAGAGACAAGCAAACAGATAAAAAGGAGTGATTAGCTGTTTTTGCCCTTTTTATTTACAAATTCATTCCTGTGAATTTTAAGTCTGATAAGGAAGCACAACTACTGCTACAAATACATATTGCAGAGGGTGCTGTTTACCTTGATAATAATGGTTAATTATTTCATGAAATTCATTACGCATAATTATTTCACTGCCTATTTGTCACAAGAACAAGACTGATGGAACAGATGTGATTATAAGGGATGAGTTCACCTATTTTCAATAGGTTCCAATTATTAATTTACCAGTTTATCCACTTGTACAGTTTTCTGGCATGTTGACAAACACTGGAAATTACTGAATAAAATTTGCTAAGGGATGATCACAGATCACAGGGCACAGAGAAAAAGAAGGTGGGATATGATGGCAATGGAAAATAACATATTCATGTCTAAACTTGAGAATTAGTGAGCGTGAGCTTTCTAAGATGTGTCATATAAACACAAAACAAAATTAAAATAAAATTATTAAAAAGATTAAAAAGCAGACTTTTAAATGGTGAGTTTATGTATGGTTGCCCCATGTTGGCCTTCAGGATCTGCTAAAAAACTAACCACAGGATTTTCAGTTGTGAGAATTACATATAATTCTCTATGACTGCCAAAAAGAGCTGAGAAAGCACTGAATATGTTAATAGCAACCACCAACAGGCCTGCTATTAGTCTGGCCGTTATAACAGGTGGCTGTAGTTAACAAGGGATATTAACACAGGGTTTTTCTGTACTTCACCATATGGTTCCTATTAATTTAATACACACAGAAAAGGGAAAATATTTGTCAGCAAGCAAATCTTCCTCTTTAAGCACCTCGTTCAAACACCAGGTACCTGTGAGACAATTTTACTGAATGACACATTATGGCCCACATGCTTTTCCATGTAATAATCCATAACGGATATTTTAACAAATCTATGGCAGCCCCTCAGGTTGACACAGTGATGCATGCCCTTAATGAGAAAAGGCTTCACAGTGCAGTAAATGGCAGTAATAGTTATACAATGTCAAATCCAATAGCACATTACAGAGCCACAGCTGATCTTTGACGGTTCACAGGACACAAAAATAGAGTCCAGCACTATGAAATTCTCTCCTGTATTGCTAACTGGCACACAATGATCTGTTTCCATGCTGTTCTATTGTGTCCTAACAAAACCATTCGAGCTAAAGGAGATGCTCTCTGATTTTGCTATAGCAAATACACTTGTACTGGCCTGCCTGGAAAAGAATGATTGAGGCAAAAGATTAAACAGCTATAAAATTGCAAACAGCATAAAGAAGATGAAGAAAAGTTAAGCATTAATCACTGTCCACACAATGAAGAAAGAAGGGGACATCACATGAAGTGATGAGGCAGCAGGTTACAATTGAAGAAGAGGAGAATTTTTTCCTACTGTGCTTAAGTGTTTCGTGTAAACTCATTGTCAAGAGGTATTGTGGACTCCAAATACTTACATGAACGTAAATAGCAGGAAAATAATTTCAGAAAAGAAGATACTTTTGAGGTTTCTTATGAATGTGTTCTCAAAGTGCATCCTACTGGCAGTGGGGAATCAGGAGAATTATCACTGTTTTTCCTCTCTTTTGCTGGCAACTCGCTTTCCACACTTTTGCTGGTAGGCTTTCTTTGGCTACACTGTCCCATTCTTAATGGTGTTTCCTACCTTCAAGACTGTGCAAAGAAATGCACAGATCAGTCAGTTCCTTGCAGTATGCATTGGTCTCCTGTCTCACACATTTTAAGTTTTTGTAATGGCTTCCTTGTTAGAAGGTTGTGGTTTTGTTGACAATATTGTTAAGGAAATATGTAAACTAAATTCATTTTGGATTACCTCCAACAAGACTAATTAAAAACAAGCTTTAGATATAGCATTAGGAAAAGACTCTTTTAGTCTTTTCTACACAACACACAGAGTGAATATATTGGAGTTTGGATTGGGCTTAGATTGTTCATAACCATAATTAGTGCAACAGAAATCACAGCCATCATCAATTTTCAAGTTTGAGAGACTTGCCTCAATAATATTGTGTTAACTGTACTATGACCTTTGATACACCTAGGTTTTCCAATAAAGATATAAACTCTAAACTTATTCATCCAAAAGTTTTATTATATATATGTGATAGGAATAAAAATCACTACCATGTCAACAAGAGCTCGTGTGAGAACCTCTGAAGGAGTTAATATTTGCAGAGGTCTCTGCCAAGCCTTAAGGTCACAGTATCAGCTATAGACACTCACCTGGATGAAAACAAAGGCTGAACTGGTTTGCAGGCATTTCTTCCAAGTCCAAATTCCTTTACTTGACTGTTTCAAAAGGCTTATGCAAAGAGGGGAGCCACCACTTTTATTAAAAGTCCATCTATTTCAATGGCAGCAATAGGTAATAGAATTCACCTATCTTTTGTGAAACAAAACACACCAAATTCATAAAATCAGAGTTTTGATGTTGCAGACATGAATTAAGAAGATATGAAAATGAATTAAATTACAGAAGAGAAATTCAAGTTGAGAAGAGAATGCCTCAAGAAAGTCAATGTAATGTATGCTAGATAGAAATCACCTGCTTTAATGGGAAAACTTATCTCATTGCCACCAAAATTTGAATTATTTTGATATAATGAATATGCTGCATATTAGCAAAATAAATATTTCATCACCTTTATTTTGCACTTCAGTATCTTTCATATTGCTGTATTTTGATTGTTCATGGTGTAGGAGAGTCTTCAGCCAATGACAGACTTTGATGACAACTGGCATGAGGCATGTTTTGGTATTCTATCAAAGATTTAGCATGCCAGTCAATATGAGATGATAAATGGTCACTTAAATTTGATCATAATTCATTAAACGTTGATCATGATGCTGAACTCCACTAATGAGTTGTAGTGGATGCCAAATATTTTTGGCTATACTTTCACATGCTATTATTTTGAGTATCCTGAGAACATTCATCAGAATGACAGCTGTTTCTGTGTTAATATATAGAATAATAGAAGAGATACAGCAAAATCATTCTCTTGAAGGGTTGTGATGACATCATATTCCCAAAAAAACCTCACAGCTTATATGATTTATTATATTAAATGTATCCAGATGAAGATATTTTCATGTTTTACTGAAGCCCATTCATTTATTTAAATAATATATGGAGCTGTGACTTTGAGACTTTCACAGAGGCATGGCAGAACTCTCTCCCTTGTCTTAACATGCAACTAGATTATGGATGTGAGAAAAATCCAGGGAGGTATGAGGGGATTTTTTTAAAGACTACAGCATTATTTGTTGGCCTTGCCAGTAGTAGTATATTATATGACTAGACAGTATTTCTCCCGAAGTATGCCCTGATAATATACGACTCAAATCACTTCCCTCCCTGTAATGCATTTGTCTAACATGATTTTGTTGGAGTTTTTAACATATTTGCCATGGAGTGTGCTGTCTATTTTCTCCTGACTGTAATGAAGACAATTAATTATGGGCCGCAGGCCTGCTTATAATGTTTCTCCATTCTCATAATTCCCATGGTATTTAGAGGGAAAGTCCTTATGAAATAAATACAGCTGTTTCCTTTATCCTCTCATTATTTTTCTTTGCCCCTATACTTTCCAGTAGAAGAAAAAAATATTGTCTTTACATAGCTTATTTCATCTCTGAATTCTTCCAGTGTGTTTTTCCCCTTCTTTACATATACAAGTTCATTTTCTTTAAGAGAATAAACTCAAAGAGAAAGTAAAGTTATTGAGCTATAAGGTCTGAAAGAACAGAAAGGCTGTCACCTCATAAAAGTGAGGTCAGATTTTTCCACTGTTAATTTGAAAAATTTGCACAGCAGTTTCAAGGTGATGTTAGACCATGTGAAAATCACAGGGTCCTGTAGATGCCGAGATGCGATTTCATGAAAGTATATTTACCTAAATGAGGCTGAGAAAACTGCAGAAACTGCATGTTTGTGCCTCCCACTCGTAGCATAATGTTCCTGGAACTAATTGTGCATAAAGTCTGTAAGGTCCATTCCCACAAAGATATTGAGAAATTTCACTGTCATTCCACCCAGTTCTCCTAGAAAAACAATTACAGTATGGTTGTATCCTTCACCCTGAATATTACCTGTGGGTTTGTTTTCCACTGAATTCAGGAGATGTTGCCTTTGTAGGTTTCTGCCTAGTCTTATTTTCAGAAAGAGTCTTGTGTATGTGAGAACTTGCTGGCTTAATGAGCAGCTGGATTTTCAAATACATTCAGATAGATGTACATATATCTATACAGGTGTACCCTCTGTAATTCCTAAAGACATTATGGAGGGCCTATGCCTATGTCATAATCATATTTTTGCAAATCCTTCTTTATCTGTGACCAGATAGACTTTTTACTTAAATTAACCCCTGATCAGCTCTGGAAGAATTTATAAAACTCATCAGAGTAATTCCTGAAAAATCTATGTCAAATAAAATTTGTTGAAACTGGCATCCCAGGCCTGGGCTGCAAGATCTGAAACGATACCTCACCTGAATAATCATCCTTCCTAATTTACAGCATGGTGAATCGAGAAAAAAAATACTAGATTAGACAAAGGGATTGATCTTAAATTTGCAAAAAAATACAAGTACATTAAAAAATCACAGGATTGAAACTACAATAAAATTCTGAATTGCAGAGCATGAGTTACAAACCTGTAAGAACTTATGTCATACATCACGCATCCAAATAAGCTTAAATAATACAATGCCAAAGCTCTTTTAAAGCCAAATATATTTGTCTTCATTTGAATAATAATTATTTTCTGATTATATAATTAATGCTTTACATTAAAAGGAAATATTCATACATAATCAGGGAAAGAAAACTGAAAAAGCATTTAGATGTCATTACGAATCTGAAAGTACATTTACTTTCATTTCTATTAATGGACATAAAAATTAGGTTCTAATTTATTACTACACAAATAAAGAAAATTAACCCATCAATATATTCAATTAAGGTATCATTCTTTGTTCCATAATTCCATAATAAAAAAAAAAAATTGGACTAGTGCTCCTTTAGAAGTCATAAATGACTGAATCCATCTTCTTAAAGCCATCTTAGTTCTCCCTGACATTGGAAATTTCTCTTCACATTATGCTCAAACAAATCAAGTGAGAGGTGAAAATTTCACAGGTAAACTAAAACCAAATAAAAAGATAATAAAATGCCATTCCATTCAGATAAAAAATGTTCTACTCTACAAGATAAATAATGCCAGCCCATCTAATTAAATCAAGGTAAAATTTTTCTCTTTTGAAGTTTTGTCACCCACTTCAGTACAAACAGGATTTCATGAGCTCTCTATAAACAGCAATGTATGCCCTTGTTTTGTAGACACCAAAAGGAAAAATCTCTGTAAATCTGAAAAAGCAATCTCTTAGGCTGCCAATCTAAAATAGTTAAATTTAACGACTGAACAGAAGGATCTGTCATCCCATTTCAACCCACCATATTTTAACTAATCTTGTTCCATTTCTTTGATAAGCTTAAAACCTCCAAATTTCATCTGATAAAGTTACATTACAACATCGAGATATCAGCTAAAGTTGTAATCTAAGATGTGGCTGTTCTAGTGGAAATGTAATACAACAAATTGGGTAAAACACTACTCAATTTTGAAGGAAAAGAGTAGTTAGGACAAAGCACTGGCCAATCTATAAGAAGTTATGTTTTTTGGTGTCTTCTGAGAGCCATCTCACAACAGCAAAATAAAAGAAGGAAAAAAAAGGGATGAGGATGATATACCATCCTTCTGCAGGACGAGTTCTAGGGTGACAAACCCTTGTGTAGAGCATCTCCCAAGATGTGAGAAGAGACATATCCTACAAGAAAAGGAGGATTTTATTTGTTTGGGTCTCTAGTTACAATTCTGACCTCTCTTGTACTCCTCTGATACAGCTCCTTCCTACAATTTATCAGGTCAACTATTTCATCTACTGTTACTTGCTCATGTTATGGCACAAGGACTTCTATTTAGTCACTATCTGAGCCTGGGGTTACCTCTCTGGAATGAAAGCATTCTCTGAAGGGATCATTGCTCCCTTCTTCCCATGCTCATGGGTCCCACTACTCCTCTCCCTCCGGTATATAAAACCATCCTGTGCACAGTTACACAGTCAGACAGAGGCTTCTCTGCTCTTTACATTCATAAAGGAGGAGAGGAATGTTCATATCTGCTGCTGAGCTTGCCTATGCTTCTAGGCATTTGATTGTTTAACTGAAAAAATTTAATCCTCTTGATCCTGTCCTTTGTAACAGGCCCAAGAGGAGGAACATTTCTCTGATTACAGAGGGCAATCACTGGAGGTGAAATCCCTGGCCTTGTTGAAATCAATGGTAAAATTCCATCAAGTGACTTGTTCATCCTCTTAATCCTCTTTTAATCCTCTGTAGGACCAGATCAAATGCAATCCATTAAAATGTACCCAGAAAAAAAGGAAAAGGGAACGTTAGTGCAAATATTGGAGCATTTTGGAATGAATTTCCTGTAGCTCCTTCTACCTGACAGATGAACGGCCACTGCCTAGGTGTTTTGTTACTCCCCTTTTTGTTGCCCTCTTCAAAGTACCTTGCAATATTCTAAATCCCAAGCCAAAAAGGTCTGGTTCATTGTCAAACTATCCTGAAAAAAGAAAAAACATGCATTTTATTACACATTTTATGAAAAAATAAATTCCAACAAAGCAAAGAACAGCTTACTTTACCACTCCATATCAGGCCTACTGAAAATTATATTCTCTGGCTTTGAAGACAAAGAAATAATTTAAAATTGGGACAAAAATATCTTTCTTTATATACTCCCCTTGTGTCACTAGCTTCATTTCTCTCTTATTTGTCAGTTAATCACCCTTCAGTTAAGCACAGTCTAAGCTTTGATTGGTCATTGAGGAAAAACTTAAGGTGAATTGACTCAGCCTGAAATATGAATTAAAAGCTTGTTGCTACCTGACCATCTCTTTTTTTTCAACCCAAGTCATACATCAGCACCTCTCGAAACTACTCACAAAATTAAGAAAAAAGGGATGAACAAGTTTTACAGAAATCTTGTTATCAACTGAAACACAATACATATTTACTTTGAATTCTATAGATGCTATTTAGGCTGCAAACAATTTGATATAACTCTGTTTCTGTAGTTTGGCAGGATGATACTGTTAAGAAAAATTAAATACACCCTTCCAATCTATGCTGTAATATCTGATACACTTATGTGGCACTTACAACTGACAGTTTTACATTTAAATCATAGTACGAGAACAATGAGTTTTGGCATTAGTTCAGCATAACTGACACCATGATTTAATGCTATGGTTTGATTCTTAAAACACTATAGCTCTCCTGATTTAGGGCTTTCCGCTTAGTATTTTTAAAAATATTTTTAGATGGTTCATCTTTAAATAATAAGTATCATTAGTCCCTTCCCACAGCCTTGAAACCATAAGTTATTCTGATTATACAATGAGGCTTTTCTAAAAGGGAAGAGTACAGCTAACAAGGGTGCTGTTTTCAATAGCTTTCCCCCATTCCCCCAGAACAGAAAGTCATTTAAAATGTACTTATTCCTTTACTTCATCTTTATTCTGGTCATATTATAAATATTTAATTTGTTAGCTAGTGTTTTCTTGTGCCAATATTTAGGATTGAAGGAATATTTAGAAAATCACCTCTCATTATATGTGAACTGTGGTTGGCTCTGCAGTCTCAAACAACTGGAGATCAGAAACAAAATTCACCAAAATATAAGGTGAAAAGTCATGAGGCATTCTCCTGCACCTCACTGTTCAAACTTTAATCAGCTCTCAGAGAAACAAATAATTAAGCAAGAGTTGGCTGAGATTTGAATTTGACAAGGGAGATTTGAATGACAAGGTGCTGCAAATTGAATGACATGGGGTTAGGAAAATGTCAGATTCCACCGTGATATCGCTCCATCAAACAGCCATCTGTCCTTTCCAGTTCAAGCCTTTCAAGTTAAAATAGATCTGAACTGAAATCTCACAAAGGTCAAGGCTAACCAAATTGGAGTTACTTTATTCAAGACAGAGATACTAAATGCTTGGTTTCCCATTGTATGATCATGTTGACTCTGTTGACAAAGACAAGTGCACCAATTTCAGAAGAGTTTGATTCACTTGACTTTCAATAGCACTCTTTCTGAATCACACTGGTATGCTCCACTACCTATTTTCATTTTCTGATTTTTTCAAATTTGAAATTGCAACTTTTGATATTTTAGAACTACCACAAAAATATGTAAATCAATATTGTTTTTTGTAAAAGACTCCATTTCTCGACATAAGACATCATCAATTTTTCAGCAGCAAGGAAACAAAGAGTAACATTAATCGTTAAGTGAATATCTTAATTTTTGTTTCTTCTGTTCAGGGTCAAAATCTGCTCACAGCAAAGTAGAAGTTCTAGGTTTCTTCTTTTCCTTAAAATTCTTTAAAGGACAATTTTTCTTTTTTAAAAAATGAACAAAATAGAGCACTGAGGGAAGCTGTATCCCTTTAAAGGATTGGAAGGAGCCACCTCTGGCTTTTACCTCGCCTCATTGGGATTAGCAAGTGTTTTTCCACTTTCATACTGACTTCAGGGATTTTTGTATTTCAGCAGTGTGCATGCAAGGTAGAGGAAAGACAAGACCTTGACTTACAAAATACTCTACTGAGCAGCGTCTTATTACTTTCATGTGCAAGTAACCAATAAAAATCAGTGGAGTTATGTGTCTATAAAACTGATATAAGGATGAAGAAATCTGACCCTATACATTGTGATCCCAGTGTAACAGGAACAGACAGCTCAATTCTTATCTGGACCTCCTCTTCACTGAATGCTAACTGCACTGGATTTTCAAAACTTTTCAGACGTCTAAAATGAGACTGTATTGTGCATAATAATAAGTAGCAAAACACCATGTTTAAAATAAAATAGTTCTTGCATTTTGGGATTAGCAAAACCCAGACATACTGATTTAAAATGGAACTCACATTTTTTTCCTCTTACTCTCTCTTTCTCTCTTATCAGAAGTCAGTGGGGGGTTGGAAACTAATTTCTGGGACCACAGGAGGAGAAAGAGTGAAGAAGAGGTGAACAGGACATGCTCGCGCAGTTCAAAATAATGTGGGTTTATGATGAAAGTACTGCTTTTGGGCTCTGGACGAACATAAAGTTGTTGCTTTGTGTTCAACTGCAAAATTTAAGCTTGACTGCAAAATACTTAAGTTACACCTAAAACACAAGGTCTCGGAACGTTTCAATGTCAAGTTCAGATGCTCACATTGCCTAAATGCTGGATGTAAACGAAGACATACTGCCCCATCTCCTCTGTGCCCTGGCACATGCAGGAGGGAAACCTGAATGCGGAAGAGAGCTACACTATGTACTCATGTAAAACCATATGCAAAGTCAGAGTGACCAGGATCTTAGGGTATGCCCAAAAGTGCCCCCACCATCCCCCCATCCCCCCCCTCCCACACTGGAGTGATTTCTTTGGTGATGTTTTTGATATTCTGTTCCTGTTCCTATCCAGGAACCAAGAAAACTAAATTACATTACAAGAGTGAGGAGGTGTAGTCCTCCCGGCTCATAAACTGCCTGTCTTGACAAGTGCTCATCCTATGGTTCTAAGTAACATGAAGAAGGTGACTGCAAAAACAGTTTTATAGAAGTTTTACTGTTTGTTAGGACACTACTCCAAATCTGTTGAGCTATCAATGCCTTTACATTTGGAAGTGATTAACTTCTATAAATTTCAGTTTACATGTGTTTTCTCCACAATGTTTAGTTGTGTGACTGGAAAATCATTTGAAATGTCAAAAAGCTTAATAAAGAAAAATATTTTATTATTGTATTTAAGGTGAAATAATGTAAGAGAATAAAATAACCTTATTTAATAATGAAATTATTATATATTAGAATAACAGTATTATGATGTGGAAACTACCCAAATGGGTTACACCCTTGATAGTAGAGAAGACTTCAACTCAGCAGCCTTTGTGAAATGTCTCTCTGTCCTGCTTTCACCATGTCTCCGGAAAAATTCTGAGGCTTACCTGAATCATGCAAGGGAAAGTTGCTGTCAAGCAGAAAGACTAGCCCCTCCTCTCTGCAAGGACAGCCACCTGTAGCAACCATGACTGTAAGCACCCCAGACTAGTTCCTCAGTCTCTCTTAGGATGACAGTGAGTCATACCCCTACCTCAAGTCTCTAGGAAACCTGGCATGAGCTGCTTCATCTTCATTCAGAGCTGCTCCTTAGGCAGATTAATCACCCTCAGGACCGCTAGCACTTGAGATATAGGCATCATTTAACCATTTCTACATTCATCCTTATAATACAGAAGTCATGCAATTTGTTCAGTCCACAACAATATTGTTACATATTTGTATAGTCAATTGACTTCAATCAGATTTATCTTTTTCCAAAGAAAAGTGCTCACTGTTTCAAATATGACAGGTGTTTTAAACCAGAAAAATAATTTAAACAAGCTGATTAGCTTTTTGGGTGTTAAATCCCTGTAATTGGAAAGTAACCATTCTAAGTACAGTCCAGAGAATGTTCTGTCACTTCTTACTGGTGATATAGAAAGGGACTAGAGGCCTTAGTTTTCTCAGTTGCAGATTTCTTGGATACATTTTGTCACTGGATTAACAGGGCAGTAGCCAAACACATTAGAAAAAAATTAGTGAAGTCTCAGAAGTGATGTAAGAAGTGATGTATGTGGCATTTTATGTAAGTTACAGGCAACAAAAATGATCTTAATGATCTTAATTAAAAGATTAATTAAAAACATTTTAACCTCTGAGACACCAGTGTATTCCCAGTGGAATTAATCAGTGTTCAAAGTACAAATGAGATGAGAGGCTTTCTATGAAGCATGAAAGAGGTAGTCTACCTGTTGACATTCTTAAGCCAGCTTACTGCTGAAGAAATATCTTTGTCAAACCACACACTGAGGCAGAGGGAGGGTATGGGATTCTCCGATTCCCATCTCTGACACAGTCTTATCCTTCTCACAGAAAAGGCACAAGAACCAAATCTTCCAATCAGAAAAGATTGCCTTACTATCTTGCACCACCCAGAGATCCCAGGACACAAACATCTTGGAGGAACTTTCCATTTCACCACAGACAGTTCAGGGAATGACTTCCTTCTTTATCTCAAAGAAAAAGGCTCTTCATTCCACCACAAGGACATAAGGAACCTATATTTTATCCTTTGGCTGAGACTTGAGCAAGCCTTTTATTGATTTTGACAACTGGTTTAATTTCATAGGAGGAAACCCCTAGGAAATCTATAGGAAGAATTCTGAGTCTTTGTCGTTCTTCAACCATTATGGTTTAAATAGATTTGTTTTGAACAGCAACTATGCTTTATATTTCCTCTGCGTTACTTATTAAAGTTGTTAGAGAGATGCCTCTGCCTGAATGAAGATACAAATTATGTCAAATTCAATAGTAGGGTCTTCATTTAACATTAAATGTGAGGGGGAAGAGAGAGACAGAGAGACAGAAGGCAGGGAGAGAAAGAGAGTGATGGAGAGACAGATTAATTAGAACATATAACTACTCTGTGGATCCCAATGGCATCCTGTTGATCCTCTTCTGGTTTTCTTGGTGGGGAGGGCCCCACAAAACATAGAGTTCAATTAATATATATACATTGGAACCATATGGGATTGCCCAGGTATCTCCCCTGGGAGGGGGCAAGTTTGACACTTTCTCTTTCAACAGATCCTGGATCAGTTGCGTTCCTTTGCATCACTGTAATGTTTTCACATGGCCTGTTTTTGGCAGCAGGGGGGCCCTAAGATAGCTCCTGTGGGAAGCTGCTGGAAGCTTTCACCATGTTAGCAGAACTAATCCTTGATGGCTCTGAAGATGGACATGCTGCTGGCCAAAACTGGGCCAATGAGAGAGGTTGGTTGTTGTGTCTGGCCTGGGGGGAGTAACTGGCCAGCTCATCCCCAGCTGCATCCCCCAGCACAGCTGCTCTCAAGCTGCTATCAGTCCCAGATCCATAGAAAGCAGAGAGGCTCCCTGCTCTCTAGGTTCCCAACTTCTCCGAGAGAAGGCCTGAAGAAATAGTCCCGTATAATACATTTTCATGGATCTTTATTCCTTTTTCAGGGGGAGGATCCAAGGGAGCATGGGACCCAAAAGCTCCACCTTTTGACCTGAGTCGTTCCTCTGAGGGAGAATTAAAAAGAGACAGGTGAGTCTCTTACAAAGAGATAGGGTGTGACTAGCCAGGGGTTAACCAAGCCCTGTGCGGGGGGAACAGGGACAAACCCATTTGGGAACATCCATCACCACAGTTGTTAACACTGCTGTGATGACATATTTAAGAAGGAAATCAAAACTAAGTCATGGTGTTTTTGCTTTTAATCAGAGAAGAGGAGGAGGTGAGAACATGTGAGGGAAAACATCATGGTGACACCAAAGTCAGTGGAGAAAAAGGGGAGGAGATGCTCCAGGCACTGGAGCTGAGATTCCTCTGCAGGCCATGGTGATGATCACGGTGAAGCAGCTGTGCCCCTGCAGCCCGTGGGGACCCACAGGGGTTGCAGAGATCCACCCACAGCCCCTGGGGGAGGTGCCCATGCCAGATCCTGGTGGATCCTGGAGGGGACTGTGATGCGATAGGAGACCTGGTGGAGAGAGAGGGCCCTGCTTCCAGGCTGGAGCAGCCTGTCCTTGGAGGACTGCATCCCATGGAAAGAGAGACCCACGTTGCAGCAGTTTGGGAGGACTGTGTGCTCATGGGGGAATTCACGCTGCAGCAGCTGCTGTTTGGCTGCTGCTCATGAGAGTTGACCCGCGCTAGAGAGTTTCACAGAGAACTGTCTCCTGTGAGAGGGACTCCACAGCCTTACAGGGGAAGGACTCCTCTCCTGGGGCAGTGGAAGAAAATATTGGTGATGAACTGACAAAAACCCCCACACCCTGTCTCCCTGCACTGTAGGTGGGAAGGAGGGAGGGGCTGGGAGGAAAGGGGTGTTTTAAGGGCTTGTTTTACTTCTCATTATCCTCCTCTGATTCTGCTAATAATAAATTTCACTTTGCAACTTGAGACTGTTTTGCCCTTGAAGTGTTTCTCCCAGGCCTTATCTCACTTATGAAGTCTTTGTTATTTTTTTTTCTTTTCTCTGCTCAGCTGTGGCAGGGGAGGGTGAATGAGCAACCCTTGTGGGTGCCTGACATTGGGCCAGTGTCAAATCACGACAATCACGTGCAGTCTTCTGGTGCAAGGCCACAGGAATGCGTTTCGGGAGCACTTTGGGGTCTTTGATGGTTTATGACACATCTCAGCTGCTCTGATGTGAATGTCCCATTGATTTAGCTTTCCAGGGGTGTGGGGCTTTACAACTGAGTCGGTTTGAATAACAGAGGATTCCTCTGACAAGAGGTAACACCACACACACAAAACTCTCCTCCGCCCTTGGTTGGGGGGTGTGTGTGTGTGTAAAACTGGCCTCAGCACAGGGTCTGTGGATTATGGCCTCTCCCACACCAAACCCAGCCAGAACCAATTTTCAGGACAGCTGCTGGGTTTGGCTTTCTTGTGGATGCATTCTTCTCCTTCAGCCTTGTTTACTTCCCGTAGACCTGAGGTAATTGGAAAATAGTGTCACCTTTATCTCACCTCAAGTTCCCTTAGGTGGCTTAACTCAGTCCAAAGTTCCAGTCATGAGGCCAATTCAGGGCGGAGCAGGCTTCAGTGGTAGCAGTTTATTCATCCAGTTTTCCTCTAATGGGCAAAAAGTCCTTCATAACAGTGTCTAAGCCATTAACTGTAACATTTCAGGCTCTCACACTCTGTCCTAAATATCTGTATTATATCTGGAAGTCCAGTTTTTAAATTTCAGGAACCTGTAGCATTTATGTTGCTTAAGTGAGATTGGCTGTCACACCATTTCTCAGGGAAGGAATATATCAATTAACACCACATTTTTATGCATCCATTGGAGGTCACAGTCATTTTGTGCACTGTGTAAACTGAAAAAAATTGCATGTGAAATTGTAGTTTGAGCAAATAAGTTCTGATTTATTTGGGTTGAGTGCGTGTAGTGTCGTCAGTGTAATTTCTCTCTGGATTGCAAAGATTATTACTCAAAACATTCCAGCTGAAGCAATCCTAGTGTTATTTTTGAAATATGTCAATAGCTTTGTAACTTATTTTTCAACCATGGAAATATGCTGTTTATTAGGTCTAAAAAGATAAATTTCTAGGCCATAATATAAACTCAAAACAGAATGTATTTTTTTTTAATTCAGATTAATTCTGAATACAATTCTGCATACTATAAACCTTTCTGAAATATTCTTTCACTGATGAGTTACCACAGATACCAAGCTGTTAGCTTAAAAAATCAACAGTAGATAGGAACACATGTCCAAAATACAGCCTAGGCAATGTCAGAGCACACTGCTGGTCTTTTTCCTCTCTGTAATATACTAGAGAACAACCAACAATAATTGAGCAAGAACTAAAAAAACTGTAAAAGAAAAAAAAATCAGTTTCATCCCCATCTTCTGGCACTGAAATGCTGCTGAGCAGTACTATCCCTCATTAGCACTTCATATGAGGTAGAATTTCTTCAATATTTCTCAATGAGCAAAAACAAAGGCTGAAAAATATTAGTAATTTTCTTCTCAAGTTGGTGTCAAAAACTACCCATCCTAGATGTTTATATTGTCCTATTGCCATTTTCATTCTGTGATGGGCTAACTTTGGCTTGGGGATGATTTGAGAGACAGCAAGCACTGCACAACAGTAGCCAAAGCCCCTTCCTAGTTCCAGAAATAAAACACAGCATTATGAGGGCTGCTGTGGGAAAACTTAAATCCATCCCAGCCAGACCTAATTAACAGTGTCATCAAAAAAAAAAAAAAAAAATGTGGTTAGTGGATTAGGAAAGTTTTCTTCTTCTATTACAGAAAAATTGGATGACTAGCACAAGTAATTGCTACCTACTAATTAAAAACAACAGGGGAGAGTCATCAGAGAATAGTTGGAGAGCTACAAGCACCTGTCTTATTTCTTATTACCTAATGGACTGCAGCAGCTTTCTGGTCAGTCATAACCACTGCCTCCCTTTCAATCAATATCACCATGAAACTTTCACCGATGACTTGTTCTGTGACCTGGAGATCCAGGAAAATTGAAGAAGACAGACTTCTGTTTTGTCCCTAATAAAGTATTCAGAGCTGTAATTTGGCAGAGTTTATCCTTTCTCTTGCAACTCACCTCTACGTGTTCTTATTTCTGAGATCATCAGATTGTATTGAGAAACAAGCAATACAATTGTTCCCGTAGCTTGTGACTCTGTACTTGGTGTCAAGAATTTTGGCAGAAAGTGCAATGATAGAAATGACCTGCTGGGAAGGGGAGGATTCCCTATGAAGGAGTGTGCAGCTCTTCTTTCAGAGCAACCCATATCAGCTAGGACATATATGGAACTCTGAATTCTGATATATTTTTTGGTTGTTTGGGAGGTTTGTTTGTTTGTTTTAATTGGCGATGTCTCCACCTCTTGGAAGGAACTGCTATCTTCACTGGTCGCATATATGTATGTTCTAATAGCTGATGTTCAAACACTGCTCTATAGATATTTTGTCATCTTCCTACATTTTCCTTCATAAAGATACATCAAATACTTACTGTAGGAAAGGTCATGCAACGTAACCAGTTTCATTCTCATCTACATTAAGGGATTATCTCCCATTTTCTGTTGCTGTTCCTGCCGATGTGTTCTTTAACTAGTGTGTTAAATATCTACAGAATCTCTCCCTCTCCTGGCAGGTGATTTTTTTCAAGTCTTTGGGGACAATATCAGTGTCTGCAAAGTCACTAGAACAGAAACCATCCATTTCAAAGGGACTTCATGGCACAACTTGTGTGCCTAAGGTTAATTAGTCCTCAGCATACCAGTGCTACCAGACCTAATTTTTTTTCCCCACGTCTTTAATTTATTATGTCTTGTTAATCTTATCATCACTTTCCGGGCAAGAAATTTGATACATTCTATCATCTTCTTTCATGTTCTCCCCTTGTTCACTCCTTTTGACATCTGTTTTCACTCATTGTCCTTGTGTCAAAGAACATAAACCTTCTATTCCCTTTCCTTCACATAAAAACAAGATATATGTGCTATCTCACTAAAAGAAAATAAACACAGAACTTTGACATGTAGATTGGCCCTCAAGTCAATGACAAACCAAATCAAAAATTCATATAGATCCCTTTAAGAATGACAGGTGAAAATCAGTGAACTTTCAAGCCCTATTCTGCTAGGCCATATAGCCATAAAAACCAGTATTCAGAGGCCTGGCACAAAAATGAACCATAAATAGGATATAAAAGGTATTTTTGTGCACAAATTACACTCATTTCCATCATCTCAGTAGGAAAAGATGGCCAATTAGACTCCTTTTCATTGCAGTGATCTATCGAGGTCTAAAAGAGATTTTAAATTCATAGTAAAAAAAGAAGTGGAAGGATTTCATAATTGAGTATAGTTTGTGTTTTGGTCCAAAATTTTACTGCCATTTGATTTCGCTATTATTTAATATCACTAAAAGGCAATCTCAGAAAATGTAAAATACACTCAGTTCTCTGAAAACAGCACAGTAACAATGTAAAAGTACATAAAACAGCTAGAGCATCATTTTTGCCATAATTATAAGACAAACTTCCCTCTTTCTCATCCTCGCCCTCCTCAGAAAAAGTGTTTTTTCCACTTTCCCTTTGAAATCAACTGATATTATTACCAGCATCTTTGTTAGACTTCTCTTTCAGAAAAAGATTTTTTTCATATTTTCTGTGAAAAGAGCTGAACAAATGATTGCAGAGACCTTTTCCATAGACATTGACAATGAACTTTAAATCCATCGTTTAACCAAACACTGTATGAACGCTGACTTTTCATTTTGAGTGGACATTAACAATTTAAATACTTCTTATAATTCAGTTATAATTCAAACTATAAGATGAATCTGTGGTAAAAACATGGGACTAGACTTCCCTTGGTGCTCTGTCATATAACCCCATCTAAACTCTTCATAAATAACAAGAATAGTTTCTTAAATATTAAAATATTATATCTAAAAGTTGGGCATTCAGATTACACTAGCATGACATGTACTTAAATTGACATTTTGTTTGATTTTCATGTTTCTGTACAAACACAGTTATCTCTCAGCCCATGGGAAGAGATAGTCAGTCATCTCAAAATATGGATACAATAGAGATCTTCAATATTACTTGCATGATCAGTTTTCTACTTATTGAAATCTGTTTTGTTTCCTAAAAGATGTGGGGAATATGACCGCATAAAGTAGTATCATGAGGTTTTTCAGAGGAAGTTTTTATAATTTGCAGAATATTCTATGTACTTTATATGTTATGACTAGAGACTAATAAAAAATAAGACAAAGCCAGTAATAGCATCTTATATTGAAGCATGGTTTTGCACTTATTTTTCACTCCAACGTACCTAAATATAATAATTTGTTACCACAATATTTTCAGTCTTAGATATTTATTTCATACACACACAAGAATTCAAAAAACATATGTATTGAGTTTGCTTGGCCAAGTTTTGATAGCAGAGAGGCTGCAGGTATGGCTTCTGTGAGAAGTTGCCAGAAGCTTCCTCCATGTCCAGCAAAGCCACTCCCTGAGAGTTCTGAAGACAGATGTACTGCTGGCCAAGGTCGGGACAGTTAGAAATGGTGATAACACCTCTGTGATAACATATTTAAGAAGGTAAAAAAGAAGTTATTGCAGAGATGTAATTGCAGCCAGAGAAGAGTGGGGGGAGAACATATGAGAGGAACAGCCCTGCATACACTAAGGTCTGAGAAGGAAGGGAACAAGGTGATTCAGGCACCACAGCTGAGAATCCCCTGCAGGCCATGGTGCAGACCATGGTGAAGCAGCTGTGCTCCTTCAGCCCATGGAGATCCACGTGGATGCAGAGATCCCGCAGCCCATGAAAGAGCCCACTCCAGAGCAGGTGGATGCCCTAGAGGAGGCTGTGACCCTGCAGGAGGCCTGTGCCAGGAAAGGTCCTGGCAGGGACCTGCAGACCTGTGGAGACAGGAGCCCCTGTTGGAACAGGTTTCCTGTTAGGATTTGTGACTCTGTGGGGCTGTTCTTGGAGGACTGCATCCCTTGGAAGAGTGACACATGTAACAGCAGTTTGTGAGAATTGTTGCCTGTGGAATGGACTCATGTTGGAGAAGTCCGTGGAGAACTGTTTCCTTTGTGAGGGACCCCACACTGGAGCAGGGGAAGGACTCCTCTCCTTGAGCAGTGTCTGGAAAAATGAGGGATGAACTGACCATAACACCCATTCCATGTCTCCTTGCACCGCTGAGGGGAGGAGGTAGAGATGGAAGGAGGGAGAGGTGGAGAGAAGGTGTTTGGAGGTCTGTGTTTACTTCTCATTACCCTGCTCTGATTTTGCTGGTAATAAATTCTATTATTATCCCCAAATTGAATGTGGTTCAGCCTTGATGACACTTGCTGAGTGATCTCTCCCGGTCCTCATGTCAACCCATGAACACTTAATATTTTCTTTCTGCTGTTCAGTTGCAGAAGGGAGCGAGAGAGTAGCTTTGGTGGGTGCTTGCCATCCAGCCAGCATCAACCTTCTATAGCACAGAAAGGTAATTAATATGTTTTTGTGAACAAGACAATATGTTTAACATTATATAATATATAACAAGTTATGATGTACAGATGATTTGAGGTCCATTTTATTGTGGTTTTCTCTTACACATTTTACTACACAAACAAACATTATTGTCATAGAACTCATGTCCAGAATATAGGACCAAGTTTATAGTCCCTGTTCTCACACCAGGCTTTATCCAGTTAGTCCTAGTTTGCTCCTCATATCTTGCTTCCATCTTCTTATGCTCACAAAAATCTTCTCTTACTACTACTGTCTCAAAATATTCCAAAATTAATTTTGGGATTATTTTTTCCTTTTTAGTCCAAATTAACTTGTGTGCATTGAAAAACATAATAATTTTCAAAATGGTGAACTATTTTGACTTTCTAAGACAGTCTCATGCAAGTATCTTGCAATGGGCATTGCAACCAAAATGGTTAACTTCTGATAAAATTATCCATAATAAAAAACTGAACCTTTCAATGGGGACCAAGAGACAGTCTAAGATTAACTTTTTATTAGCTTTGCCTAAAAACTTGGCAGTTTAAATAAACTGCAGTCTCTTTCTTCCTTTTTTTTTTTGTCTTTTTTTCTACACAAAAGAGGTACTAACAGAAAGACACAGATAATATTTACAAGAAAATTACTACTTTTCTGAAGTAATTTTCTGAATATTAAGTCCTGTTTTTTTCTCTATAGTATATTAAGCATATGGTTAAAAAATGCAACAGATAGGATAGTGCTTTGTATTCAGTCCTACAGGTTAGTAAGAGTAATTTCAGTAGAACATGATAGGATTTAGTCATGTTAAATCCTTCAGGGTTTTTCTGTAAGAGCTATTTGAATTGTTTCACAAAGCAATTTGACTTTAGAAAGGTTTCCTCTTAGTAGGCTATCGCTCCTGTATTTTCCTGATAGACAGCTGTCCACACCTAATGCTGAGCTGAATGTAAATTTCAGCCTATAAGACATTGATGGAGTGGTTCCAAATTCAGTACAGTTTGGTCATCAGATGGCCCAGTAAATTGAGACTCCCAATTGCCTTGTACCAAGCTGAATACTTAATCAATTAAAGAAACCACTTGGTAATCAAGCAAAAGAAAAAAAGTTAAAATTAACATTTGGGACCACAAACAAACAAAATATTCCATTTTCACCAAAATCAGATGCAATTTTTAAGAACTTTCAACATAATGTCAAAGTTTACCCTCCTCAATACCTTGTAGCTTTGTTATAAAAAGTAACAAGCTCTTAATTATTTTCATCATAGGACTCCATTGACAAATTTTGTCTATGTCTGCTCTTTGAACAAGTCTTCCACCTTTTCAGATCATTCTGATGGCCCAAACACAGATCCAATGGTTAATGTAAGTCAGCCTCCCTATAGTTACCTGCTATTACGAGTCCAAAAGCAACATTCCATCAGCTTAGGGGGCTGCAGGGTCTGATGACTTGGTGTACAAAACTATACTGGTACATAACAGTGTAACTTGGAAGTTTAGCCAAAATGTTTAACTAGGTGGTGTCAGAATCTGAATCATTATTAACTTGGTTTATATGAAACCTTGTTTTACTCTTCAAAGAAAAGCTGTAAGATAAAAGACCTTGTCTTTAAACTATAATCCATAAATTTTAAAAACACTTTTATAACTAGTTTAGGTTATCTGAGCAGCTGTTAAATGTTAAAACATTGAGTACTAACTGTATAAATTACTGGGGCACACTTGAATTCTAAAAGTGTTTAATATGACCTTTTATTTTTTCTTAAAAGTGTATATGCCCTTTTAAGAAAAGAAAAAATCATGATTACAACTTTGTGGATGGAAACCAGGATAAAAATATATGTGAAGGAGTACGGGAATGAAAATGGGATCTAAATATAGATTATCTAAATTACTCTTACAAACTAACCGCAATTTATGTCTTCTGTCTCATTAATGCCACAGAAATATCTGCTGAAATTAAGTAATGATCAACTGAAAAAAACTGTACTGCACATACAGAGAAATGCACAAAGGTCTAGTTTTTCTGGAAACAAACTGGGCTGTTGATAAACAGCCCAGTTAGTTTTGAATATTTGAATGGGGCTGCTTTAGAGCTGAAGCTTATGAAACTGTGACTACTTTATAGTCCAAGCTATCAAAGTAGAGTTGCAGAATGTCTTCTTTCTTGGAAGAGGGACAGGAGCAGATCATTCAGAAGCCAGTTTCTTGAATATTACTAGACAATCTCCTTTGCAAAATAAGTTATGTTTAGCAATCAGACATTTCTCTTCCAAACAGAGCAGGTTCTGAACTGTCTAGAAGAGAACAACAACAAAATATCACACTTTTAAGTGACTCTGGAAATTTGTGAGGATACAATACAGGAAATAGAAGACTAGATTCTATCTGAGTGAAGAAACAACATTCAGGATATGATTATCTGGTACTTAAAATATTGTCATTTTCTTATACAAGTTTTGTAATGCACAGGCTCAGAACTTTAGTTATTTTTATGGAAACAAAAACCCAAACAACTTTTTTTTCCTAGTTATTTACCACTCAAATTAATGTAAAGCAAATTCTGAAAATACTTAATTTTATGAATAATTCTTTGAGTCGAGCCAGATATGTGAAGGATAAGCCTTGAGACAGAATTTCAGAAGTAGGCCCTGATCACCCTTCCAAATGTTTAACTTTGAACAGTTAAATGTGAACAGTTTCTAAAAATAAAATTGCTACAGTATTCCTTAAAGAACCAGTTATTTCTGACACCATCATCTACTATTTCTTCCCCATCCATATGTTAATGCCACCATGTCCTGGTTTAAGGTGGATTTGGGAGGAAACTTTTCAATGGGATTCTTCTAGAAAGCAAATGTAAATAGCTCTTCCTTTAATTGGTATGGGGAAAAATTATTTTTTTTTTAGAGAAGTGGAAAAAACTATTCATTTAACAAGCAGAGTATTTACTAGCATAAAACAAAAGAGTGAATAATATTAAATAAATTTTTTTGCTGTTCAATTAGATCATGATTTTAGAAAGTACTTGTGGTGGAATGTAGCTCGGTTCATTTAGTTTCTTAATAGTTCTTCTGGCACTGAAAAATGCCAATGCCCAGGCCCTGGTGGGTTATAGGTGTGAGCTTTTGGTGCTTTTCTGAGTTTTTAGTTTAGAGTAGGTTTGAATAGTTTAAGAAAAGGGAAAGAAAAAAGAAAAAAAAAGAGTCTAGGAAACCTCTTTGTCTTAGCTAGCTAAAACCAACTAAAAGCAAAGGAGATCTCTGTCCTTCTGCCTGTCCATGTTGCAGACAACACAATCCGGGAGCAGAATGTCCAGGAAGTGAGTGCAGTTTTTGAAAATAAACTTAGTGATTCTCTTTCTCCCTGTTTCACTCTTGAAACTAGTCTTAAAGGTATAGAACATAATATCCAACATAAAAGGAGTAGATGATTGGGGGTATAAGCATTATAAAGTCATCCTAGCACACACCATATCAGACACATGCCAATGAATCTTAACTCCACAACACACGACATGGGTTACAAAATATAGGGGCTTTATTACCTAAGATCGGCCAATGCATACTTACTAGATAGATTAAACTATAAAATTGACATGTAAAGAATAACCTTTAAGCTCCAACCCTTTTCCCCACAGAGTCATTTAGTGACTTACGGGAAGAATAAACTTTTCATGTCCATTAGAGGTAAACAGATAATGAGAAGATACTTCAAGGAGATATACTGCACTTTACTCAAAGTCACAATTCATTCCAGTTCATTCCAGTGAAATAATGACCAGAGCAACACTGAATGCCAATGTGCAAAAGATGCATATTGGCAACAGTAAAACTGTGAACTATGAGGGGGAAATATCTGTATTTAGCTTTCAGATGCGAAGAGGAATAACATCAACATTCATTTCACATAAGGCACTACAAAGAAGTGCATAGGTCAGAAGATGTTTGCTTTCCCCTCCAGGCAGATGGGAGGAGTTCATCTTGGTTTCTAGCTCTACAGAGAAGGTGAATTGTGCTGTTCTTGATACCCCTTTTTCTCAGTAATAATAGCCAAATCAAAACTGAAAGAAAAAGTTCAGGCAAGAACTACCTTTTTCCTTGAAACAAGAGCCACAAACTAGTTTGAAACACTCACACTCTAGTTGCTTGGTAATCCCTGTTTCAGCCCAGTCATGCTATGCAAGGCAGTCAACCCTTGCAGCAGGATAAGGTGGGCTGCAGTCTTTGCCCAGCTGGTCACAGAGGAAAGATGACATGCTGCTCTCAAGGGCCGCTGTTTGCAGCAGCAGAAGCTCATGGTGATGGCATCAATAGCTATATGGCCACTCCCACCCAGGAGCTAAATTTCAACTTGAGCAGGGGAGAGAGAAAACTCCTGGGGTCTATGGCTTCTTTCTGAGCCCAAGGCTGGACAGAAACATCTTGTTCCTACGGAGAGATGTGAATTTCCTGCAGTTCTCCCAAACATTGGCAGGTCTCTGCTTCCTGAAACCCCATCCACCTAATCATATCGATAAAGTGGTTACCCTCTCTACACAGCAGGTCTTAGAGACCACTTAGCTGAGTATAAATAATGTACACAGTCTTTAACCACTAGTGGCATACTCAGGAATTCCACAGTGCCAACAAATGTCCTAAATTAACAGCTCTCTTTCATTTTTGTCTATATTCCTTCCTTACCCAACTACAAATCAAGTACTTAACCTGGATGAATGGAAGTGTCTTGTAAATTATAGAATAGCTGAAGGTAATTATGTTTTCAATTGCTTCTTACACAAGGTAATGGAAAGAGACTAGAAGGGCAGGAAAAATATCTTGTACCACTGTTACAGTAATTGATTCTCACATGCAGAATTCTTTAGAGAAAACAGAACCAGATTTGTGGTTTAAATGATCCATTCCATTTACAAGATAGGAGCTGAAACAAAATGTCTGGGTGGCATTTGGCTTTTAGAAAAAGTGCAGCTGTTAGTATGTAAAATATGGAAAATAAAATGTAGTTAATAACTATTTGCATTTTGTTAAGTGTCTCACAGTCAGAAATCTCACCACAGTTTTAAGGCAGGTGTCTTTTTTTAAAAGTCTCCTTTCAGTCTCTTTAAATCATAATTTATTATTTTAACCATTTATCTATATTATACTAAGAATCTATTAGTGATGCTTAGTGGTCGAAACAAACTGCTTGTAAAATAGAGGTCGAACAAGCTCTTCTGAACCTTAATACTGAATGTGTGGTGTCTCTTTATTGCAACCATTTGTCATTTTTTACCTTTCAGACAGTATTAGAAGATAATTACATGGTAGTTAAATTGCCAGAAATTAATGCATTACTCCTTCTAAGAAAGATTCTTTTCTATTTTGAATCTACTATACTCTGTAAAACACAAGCTTCTGTGTGACAGATAGTGTGAAGTATTATATGAAACAAAAGTGAGTAACACCATGGACAAAGGCTGAATTAATTTTCAGACAGATGTAGAAATATATTTCATATATTAGCTGTTAAATACTGTAGGATTCCTATATTGACTAATTTGAATGCCTATGGAGTTTTACTTTTTATTCCAAATTTCAGTAGTTAAAATATACCTGGAATATACTTCTTAATATTATTCGAGCATTTCTCATGACACAAGCAAAATTATTATTACTACTGAGTTTCTATTTCATTCTTCAGTTCCAGCAGTCTCTAACATAAAGATCTCTGTGCAGCAGACAAAATGCACAATATTTTCTAAACCATGGAGTTCTGTGAGTGTACCAGAAAGAAGAAAAAAAATTTTAAAAATTGGTAATGAATATTGATCTTACTTTCACTAGCTAAATTCTAAGTCAGTAACTATCATTGAAATGACTGCTAAGTCTAATTTTTAAATACTTTATCTTACACAATACTCCATTGTTGGCATAATACAACACAATGTTCTTTAGCTTGAAGGCAAATGATCTCATTTGCAATTCTAATCACCCTGGTAAGGAGTTTTGATTCCTGATCCTGAAGATAAAATTAGTTCCCACTTCTTTTGAAAAAAAATCTGTTTATTTTAAAAGACCAATTTCTAAGAGAACTCTAATGCAAAGACAACATATTTTCAGGGCCTTTTGGTGTGATACCTAAGGAATGGAATCTCAATGACTCTATAAAGGAAATAATAATAGGACATTTTGATACGGTAAAACAATGACTTTTTACAGAAAGTAATTCAGAGGAAGGAATGTTTGAATGTATCATGGTCACTCGCTGTAGTAAGAGTTTGACATTTCAGCATACACATCGTACATGAATGAAACTGGAAGAGCTAGAAAATCTTTTCCTTGTTATGCAGCAGAAAAATGAGTGAAATTGTTTCCATTAAACAGAAAAGAACTAAATGTAATCTTATTAATATATCGATACATTGTAGGTAAATGTAGGGAACTGTAATGAATATCAGTACTAGTCTTGATTCTCTCCTTAAGATTTTATAGCCCTAGGCATGAATAATTCCAGCTTTGGTTACTACATCCATTTAGTTAATACATCCACTAAAATATTTTAACATTAATTATATTGCAAACAAAACCCGCCAATTCACTATAAGAATAACTAGAGGAAAATCAAGGACATCCCCTTTCTACTTTTAGCAGTAAACCTATTAAGAAAAAATCCATCAGTGGTCATACATAAGATCTAAGTGCTTTAATTTCTCTATAAAACCTTATGAAGTTGTGGGAGCTTTTTTCCATTCTTACATATCAATACCAGTTAGAAAAATAGGAGGTAGGGTAGAGGGTAAGGTTGTGAAAATGCCTAGCAATTTAGATGACTTATCTACAAATTGAATCAATAAACTAGACTTTGAAGTAAACCCTTAGAAAATAATGAAAATCAATAATGGAATACTGTGCAAATGTGAGGAAAATAGTAATAAAAGGAAGACCGTGGTGGTACCAACAGCAGTAGAGGTCTGGTTCTGGGTGACCTAGGTTTGTGTCAATTATCATCAAAGCCTTGATATTTGAAGTTCTAAGGGAAAATGTAAATTTCCCCCATTGCAAACTACACTCACTGAATTTTATTTGCTTTATTGAAAAATCTCATTCTGAAAAAATTATTAAGACTACTAGCAGGACTTTCATCTTCTTAAAATACCATTTTGGAGGACAATTCCACATGCTTCTGCAAAGAAAAAACTCCATAGAATTACAAAGAACTATGTCAGAAAAAATGGCATTTCCCATTGCTATGCATGAAAGGGAGAACTGAAATATGAAGTAACGAATGGAGAGACTTCACTTTCCAGCTGAAAATTGGCACTTATTAAAGAAATATTCCAGATAGTCAGAAACAACTGGGAAAACAGAAGGCTGACAAAGCCTCATAATTCTTTCTTTGTTTTCTGGTAATACACTGAAATGCTTCATGTATATTAATGTATGTTATATTCATGTATATTAATGTATATTAATCTTTGTACATTTGTTAGAGATCTTTTTAGAATGTTTAGTGGAATGAAGAATATCAGACTAAAGGAATGCTGATTCCTAGCAAGCTATTTATTAGTAAGTCTTAAATAAATACATATTTATAAACTCTTTTTAAAAATTACTGATATCTCAAAGTTGAAAACCTCATTATGCTGTGGAATATCTATATATATGCAGTTATGATTGTATATACAGAATCATACTTGGGTAGTTTTTAAACTGTTCTTGATTTGTATACCATTTCCTTGCAGTATTTCAGTTATAAATGAACCACTGAAGAGGAGTTAAAGGTAAACACTAAGAACAATTCCGTAGATGTTTTTCTGCTTCATTTCTATATTTTAGTTCTTGTGTTGAGGAAAAAAGTCCAATTTTATGGGATCTTACTTACTTTTTTATGAGCAGTTTGCTAACCTTGCAGCAAAAGTTCATTCATCCCTATGTAGTTGAAGGTAGTAGCTATTATTTTGTTTTTCAAGCTAATAGAATGTCCTAAGGTCAATTCATGTTTTGTGATTTGTGGATATTTTTTTGTACTCCAGTTCATGATGGACCTTTTTATGCTATGCACTTCCATTTCCCAGCTTACTCCACACGGTCTATCAGAAGTTTTCGTTCCTGTCAAGATAGTTGTTTTGCCTACTCTTCTGTTTTTGCTGTGAAGTCTGTCCATGTCTTAAACTATTCCATTTTGCTATTTGTGAATGCCCTTCACTACAAAAAGAACATTGAGGCAGTGGAGCCAGAAAAGGGCCACAAAACCGGTGAAGAGTCTACAGACAATCTTATGAGGAGTGGCTGAGGGAACTGTGATTGTTTAGCCAGGAATAAAAGGTGGTTCACCTTATCACTCTCTACAACTACCTGAAAGAAGGTTGTAGGGAGCTGGGGATCAGCCTCTTCGCCCACGTAAAAAGCAGTAAGACAATAGAAATTACTTCAACTTCTACTGGTGGAGGTTTAGACTGGATATTAGGAAAAAGTTCTCTTTGGAAAGGGTTGTTCAAGCATTAGCACAGGTTGCCCAGGGAAATGGTTGAGTATTGCTGGTATTATCTGTGTCTGTCCCGACTCTGTTTCATCTTCCCAGTTAGAACAAAGGGTAGCCCTTGGCACAGATCTGTTCAGCAATATCTTCTTGTTTCGTGTTAGTCTTCAAGCTAGCGGTCAACTAAGGCAAGGATTTCAGAGAGGAGGACTCAGTTTGGAATGTAGGAAAAGTTTATTTTATCCCATCTGGTAAGGATAATTTGCTCTGGCAGAGCTCCAAACAAAAAGCCCCCCAAGCCTCCAGGAACATCACCTTTTGAAGAGGACTCAGGGGGATAGATAACAAATAACCAATTAGGTATAGACTCTCGAAGAAATTAACCAACTGTAAGACAAATTAAAAAACAGTAGGAGGGGGGTATCTGAACTTTTTGGTCTAATCATTTTAAACATGGAAGAATTTTTCTAGACAAAGAAATACCTTCACAGAGTAACAGACAAAGATATCTCAGGAATGAGGAATGTCGGGGGGAGGAGGAAGGAAAGAATATACAGAACAAAACCTTTAACAAAATTTTTAAAACTTGAAAAAGCACATTACTACAGTTGAGTCACCATTCCTAGAGGTATTTAAAAGACATGTAGATGTGGCACTTGAGGATATGGTGTAGATGTGGACTTAGTAGTGTAAAGTTCATGGTTGGACTTGAATGATCTTAGAAGTCTTTTCCAACCTAAATAATTCTATGATTTTAAAACTAGAGGGAATTAAGGTATGCATAATACGTATTTACATATATTTTCCTTGACTAACATTTTTTCCAGAACACAATGATGGGAGTTATGGATTTTGTAGTGGCAAAATGCCAAAATTAATTAAGTAATCTTATTTTCTTCTTCACTTGCTCTTAAATAAAATTTAGAAAAAACTACACCACATCTCTTTTACCTTTATAAATAGTCTAGGCAGGAGATATTTCTCAAGCAAAATGCTGTAACTTGCTGTAACTTTCTCCTGTGTCCAAAGCTTGTTTCTTTTTCCTTAACAAAACTATAAACATAAAGAACATTTCGTCTCAATAGGTTTTGAAAAGATAAGTCTTTTCAATTGCTAGTATTGCCCCCCTTTTGCAATAGATCAATTCTCCCTTCCACTTCTAAAGGTGAAGGAACTGCACCACTGCATCAATTCTCCCCAGAGCCAGATTTTTATGGCTTCACATGGCAGACCACTTCAATTTTTGCTGAGCAAAATAGAGTAAATGAAAACTTGCCCTTGCCCAAAATGCCCTATCTCTAACCCTTCCTGTTGGAGCAGCCCAAACTCTGACTCAGTTCCAAGCAGACTGGGGAAAGTGAAGTATCAGACTTCAAACAAAAATATTTAAGCAGAAAGATTTGGGAATTATTTTGCAAAATTAAAACTAAATGACTGACCCAAACCTCCTAGTATTTTTTGGCTGCTTTGATCACAGTAAATGCCCATTACTGATCAGGTTAAATTTGTCTCTCTTTCTAAAATGTGCATGTACCTTGCTAAATGAAAATATAAAGACAGCAATTGATAATGTAGGCAAGGAAAAACAACTAGGCATGAGAATGGAAGTAAAGATCAGCTTCAGGAGCCCCTGAGGAGCCTGACTGTATATAAGTCTATTGGACCCAATAAGATGCATCTGAGTCCTCAGGAAACTGCCTGGCATAACTGTCAAGCCACTCTGAGTGATTTTTGAAAAGTCATGACAGTCAGGTGAAAAACTCATGAAAAGACATTCCAGTCCCCTGGTATCAACACAGGCTGGGGGATGAACAGACCCAGAGCAGCCCTGCTGAGAAGGACTTTGGGGTGCTGGTGGGTGAGAGGCTGGACATGATCCAGCTATGGGCACTCACATCCCAGAGAGCCAAATGTGTCCTGGGCTGCATCCAAAGCATCATGGCCAGCAGGGTGAGGGAGGGGATTCTGCCCCTCTGCTCCACTTTGATGAGACCCCATTTGAAGTGGCTGCATCCATCTGTGGAGTCCCCAGCACAGGAAGAACATGGAGTTGTTTGAGTGATTCCAGAGGAGAGTCACCAAGACAGTTAGAGGGATGGAGCATCTCTCCTGTCAGGAAAGGCTGAGAGCATTTCATTTGTACAGCCTAGAAAAGAGAAGGGTTCAGGGTGAGAAAATTGCAGCCTTCTGGTACCCGAAGGGAACTTCCAAAAACGATGAAGAGGGAATTTTTACAGGAGCATATCACGACAGGACAAGGGGGAATGGTTTCAAACTAAGAGTAGGTGTAGATTAGATATTAAAAAATTCTTTACTGTGAGGATGNGCTATCTAGCATCTTTTTTTCCCAATAATATAGAGAAAATTAAACAGGAAAGTTTTATCAAAAAAAAAAAAANACACACCAGAAGTGTTCAAAACCAGACTGGATGGAGCTCTGCGCAATTTTGTCTAGTGAAAGTTGTCCCAGCTCATGGTGCAGGGGTTGGAATGACAATCCGCAAGGTCCTTCCTTACCCAAACCATTCTGTAATTCTATGAGATTACAAAGGTCAGAACTTGAAAAGAGTCCACCAGGTCAAGTAATTAATTCAAAATTCTCCAGAGCTTTATTCTGGTTGCATCCAATATTCAATTCTGATTGAATTACACTATCAAGGAAATGCTGCTATATCTTACAGGAACAGAATTTTTTATCAATGAAACAATCAATGTAAATTGTACTGGAATTGGATGTTTCATTATGCTGTTAATTTCTGTTAACTCCCAATATGAATGACTTTATATATATATATATATATATANTGAGGAGCCTGACTGTATATAAGTCTATTGGACCCAATAAGATGCATCTGAGTCCTCAGGAAACTGCCTGGCATAACTGTCAAGCCACTCTGAGTGATTTTTGAAAAGTCATGACAGTCAGGTGAAAAACTCATGAAAAGACATTCCAGTCCCCTGGTATCAACACAGGCTGGGGGATGAACAGACCCAGAGCAGCCCTGCTGAGAAGGACTTTGGGGTGCTGGTGGGTGAGAGGCTGGACATGATCCAGCTATGGGCACTCACATCCCAGAGAGCCAAATGTGTCCTGGGCTGCATCCAAAGCATCATGGCCAGCAGGGTGAGGGAGGGGATTCTGCCCCTCTGCTCCACTTTGATGAGACCCCATTTGAAGTGGCTGCATCCATCTGTGGAGTCCCCAGCACAGGAAGAACATGGACTTGTTTGAGTGATTCCAGAGGAGAGTCACCAAGACAGTTAGAGGGATGGAGCATCTCTCCTGTCAGGAAAGGCTGAGAGCATTTCATTTGTACAGCCTAGAAAAGAGAAGGGTTCAGGGTGAGAAAATTGCAGCCTTCTGGTACCCGAAGGGAACTTCCAAAAACGATGAAGAGGGAATTTTTACAGGAGCATATCACGACAGGACAAGGGGGAATGGTTTCAAACTAAGAGTAGGTGTAGATTAGATATTAAAAAATTCTTTACTGTGAGGATGATGAGACACTGGAACAGGTTGCCCAGAGAAGTTGTGAATGCCACACACCAGAAGTGTTCAAAACCAGACTGGATGGAGCTCTGCGCAATTTTGTCTAGTGAAAGTTGTCCCAGCTCATGGTGCAGGGGTTGGAATGACAATCCGCAAGGTCCTTCCTTACCCAAACCATTCTGTAATTCTATGAGATTACAAAGGTCAGAACTTGAAAAGAGTCCACCAGGTCAAGTAATTAATTCAAAATTCTCCAGAGCTTTATTCTGGTTGCATCCAATATTCAATTCTGATTGAATTACACTATCAAGGAAATGCTGCTATATCTTACAGGAACAGAATTTTTTATCAATGAAACAATCAATGTAAATTGTACTGGAATTGGATGTTTCATTATGCTGTTAATTTCTGTTAACTCCCAATATGAATGACTTTATATATATATATATATATATATATATATATCCATAGTAGCTATCTAGCATCTTTTTTTCCCAATAATATAGAGAAAATTAAAAAGGAAATTTTTATCAAAAAAAAAAAATCCTGAGAAAATGACAAAATATATTTCTGTTATGTATGTATTATTTTGCCTCAAGAAATCTTTCATAAGGACATCTGTATTTTTTGTTTTCTCCTTCAAAATGTAGATGATAAATGACTGAATTGCAGTCAAACTGTTTCTCTTCATATTTTATCTTTGGATTGGATATTTCTGTTTTATTCAGAGTAATTTAGATCAGAAATTTTTGTCAGAATCATGCATGTTAGTAAAAATTTAATCCTATATATCACACAAACATTTCATCTCTGTGCCTTTGTTCATCTACAGTGATAATATGTCTTGAAATACTTTATAGATGATTAGATAATTTATGCGTCAGACTTGGTCCTATAAGGGTCTGGTTTTCAGTCCAAGAAAGGAAGAAGAATGATAAAGAATATTCTAAACGGCACTATTTTGGTTTGNCTCCTGTCAGGAAAGGCTGAGAGCATTTCATTTGTACAGCCTAGAAAAGAGAAGGGTTCAGGGTGAGAAAATTGCAGCCTTCTGGTACCCGAAGGGAACTTCCAAAAACGATGAAGAGGGAATTTTTACAGGAGCATATCACGACAGGACAAGGGGGAATGGTTTCAAACTAAGAGTAGGTGTAGATTAGATATTAAAAAATTCTTTACTGTGAGGATGATGAGACACTGGAACAGGTTGCCCAGAGAAGTTGTGAATGCCACACACCAGAAGTGTTCAAAACCAGACTGGATGGAGCTCTGCGCAATTTTGTCTAGTGAAAGTTGTCCCAGCTCATGGTGCAGGGGTTGGAATGACAATCCGCAAGGTCCTTCCTTACCCAAACCATTCTGTAATTCTATGAGATTACAAAGGTCAGAACTTGAAAAGAGTCCACCAGGTCAAGTAATTAATTCAAAATTCTCCAGAGCTTTATTCTGGTTGCATCCAATATTCAATTCTGATTGAATTACACTATCAAGGAAATGCTGCTTTATCTTACAGGAACAGAATTTTTTATCAATGAAACAATCAATGTAAATTGTACTGGAATTGGATGTTTCATTATGCTGTTAATTTCTGTTAACTCCCAATATGAATGACTTTATATATATATATATATATATATATATATATCCATAGTAGCTATCTAGCATCTTTTTTTCCCAATAATATAGAGAAAATTAAACAGGAAAGTTTTATCAAAAAAAAAAAAATCCTGAGAAAATGACAAAATATATTTCTGTTATGTATGTATTATTTTGCCTCAAGAAATCTTTCATAAGGACATCTGTATTTTTTGTTTTCTCCTTCAAAATGTAGATGATAAATGACTGAATTGCAGTCAAACTGTTTCTCTTCATATTTTATCTTTGGATTGGATATTTCTGTTTTATTCAGAGTAATTTAGATCAGAAATTTTTGTCAGAATCATGCATGTTAGTAAAAATTTAATCCTATATATCACACAAACATTTCATCTCTGTGCCTTTGTTCATCTACAGTGATAATATGTCTTGAAATACTTTATAGATGATTAGATAATTTATGCGTCAGACTTGGTCCTATAAGGGTCTGGTTTTCAGTCCAAGGAAGGAAGAAGAATGATAAAGAATATTCTAAACGGCACTATTTTGGTTTGTTTTTTTTTTTTTTTGTCATAAGGAAGAACCCATTCATTAACTTTTTAGCTAATTAGCATTTTTTGTCTACTTTCCTGAAAAAATAGACTTCAACTAACACCTAAGTGTGAAATTCTAGTGAAAAAATCTTATCCTTGGACAGAAAATATCTGGTTTTTTCTGCAGATGGGTAATTGTACTCTCCTATACTCCCACAGCTACCTGGACATAACCACTTTAAGTAACTAAAGATTAAAGTCTATTAAATCTATAGGACCTGCTGTTAGCTCTTGTCTCATAGTTGTGATGTAGCATCATCAGGTCATTCACTGCATATCTAAATTACTTTAAAAAAATGTACCATTTGCTTTTTTTTCAGCATGACATCTTTTGTTGTAGAGAATACAAGGAAGGTTGTGGTTTGCTTGTTTTTTCGATAAAATATTCAAATTTTCATTAAATTAAACTAAAGAACATGCACTACTCATTTTTTAAAAAAATGTAAAACAGTATAGAAAAACAAAATATAAGAGCAGATAAAAGTGAAATAGTATGTTGATAGACACCAAATACTTTTAACATTAGCAAATTGTGCAGACATTTTTGCTCTCTGTCTCTGCTGTATTAGTAATGTAGAACAATACATGTTATTTCCAGGTGACAGAAGATTTATCCTGCCTTTGCAAATTAGTCAATTAAAATTTTCGAATCTCATTGCTCTTCATCGGGCTCTTTTATGGAAATCAGAATTTTCTCTTGCTGATTTCAATTAACTTTGGTTTCCAATCAAGAGAGACAAATTTTAATGTAATTTAAAGCAGTAATTTAATAGAAAGTCATGTTGTCTATTTTGATATTATTTCAACATGTAGTTAAGACATTTTATGAAAAATGTCACTTTCACATATGAGATAATTCTTATAAAATAGCTAAGCATTTAAATTCTAATTTCTGGTGAGAAACACAAGATGATTAGCAATTTTTCCAAATAGAAATTAAAAGCAATTTTATATTACCGAAATACCCCATGTCATATTGTTGGGGTTTTTTCCATGCCTCCAATCGTGCTTTTCAGTTGTTCTGAATCTATTCCTAAAATGTATTTTTTAATACATTCTTGTTTGTAAGACATCCCCAACTAAGCTACAAATTGAGGTGCGTTCAGACTTTCAGAAACAAAGCAATAATTACAGCTCAGTAGGTTCCTGCTTTATGAGAGTGCCTTCTTTTCTATTCATGTGGAATATTCCATTGCCATGGCAAGCAAGAACAAAAATGTGTTAACAGAGACCACGGTGGAATTTTTTAGGATTCTACAAGAGCTTCTGATTTTAAGGGTCTTTTTAGATGTGTGAGAGTGTATGTGTATTTATAAATCCATCCTTTTAAAAAAGTGGTGCAATGGAGTTCCTAAAGTCACCACGATTTGTAATATCCGGGCAGGGAAACATAAGATAAAAATATTCTTATGGAAATATAAACAGGTGTTAGAAAATATTCAGTGGACATTTAAATGCAATGTTATTTGTGTCATGGAAAGAATAAAATGCAGCATGGCCCTACCTCGTAGAGGAGGTTAAACCATTGACATTTAATGAGAAAATAGACAGGAAACCAAGCAGCCTCTTCCTTCATTAAAGTTGACATTTTGTCTAAAAGAAATAATTGGAATGGTAGAGGTTTGATACTGTTAGAAACTGGAATGATTCTTAGTGTAATTTTGTTTTAAAAGACATGACTTTCACCAGGCAAATAATTTAAACTAGAAGGTTAAGTATTGTTTTCTAAGTAATTTAGTGACAGTCAGGATATTAAAAAACCTATTTTCAAGTAGCATTGGATGAAGACAGGCAGAGGATCACTTCCCTTTATCTAGCTGTGTATCTGACATCTTTTACCCAAAAAGTATATTCTTTAATAAGAAGAACCATCTCAGTAGATCATAATGACTTTTGCTTTTGCTGTTTAGCGTTTGTGTTTCTCACTCTATTAGGTGATCTACAAAAAACCCGGTCCAGAAATAAACCACAGCATTATCACATGCTTTTCATGCCTTAACCTTTTAGCTTTTATATTTTTCAGATTCTGTGCTGCATTACTATATAATTCTGACCTCTATATAGAGAAAGCTAGTTAGCTTTCTTCACATTTTGGTCAGACTATACAGTCCTGGGCCTGGGAACCAAGGTCACAACATTTGCCTTAGGCCCTGGAAAGTATAAACAAAAGTGAATTGGGAAGAGTAGCACACCAGGAGGATGTGACTTCATTACCTGAAGCTGTAACTGGACAATTAACCTCTGATATGCAGATAGACCATACTTATATGTCTCTGAGAAAACTCATGACTGTCGTCCATCTTGGGTGTAGCCTCTGCAAGGCTTTGCACTGCCCAAGCTGTATCCTTTGAAGGCCTTTAAATTAATATCTACTTTATTCTAACTCTGTCTAGCCACTATTCTAGGTAGACTCTCCAAGGCATCACTTTTATAACTAACTAATAAATTAATGAATATCAGTTATCACTCACAGTACATCACAAACTAGTTGCAACTCAAGAACTACTCACCTGAAAATGCACTAGAAGTATGGGAACAGGGTTTAAAAATAATAAACGGTATATTTCTTAGTAGTATTGAGCACAATTCATTCAAAGCACCACTTATTACAACTACTGTTCAATATAAAATAGAACTGCTTTCCTAGGAAGAAAATCTATAATAGTTATTTATTTGGGGGGAGGGTGTCCCTGGTTTTGTTTGGCATTGGGAGAGAGGTGAGAGAAAGTATGGGATCAGACTCAGTATATAAGGTGGAACAGTGAAATTTTCATAGGTAACAGAAGGAAAGCAGGAGTTAAAGTTTTGCATTGAATAATTGCAGTTGCCTTCCACCTCTGGGAAACAATACTCAAGCAAAGTTAAACAGAAAATTAATTCTATGATCTCTTCACAGTCCCACTCTACAGTTAGGAAAAGTCATGACCAAAACAGCAAGAGGCTTGCAGTTAAAAGCTGAGCTCCAAACACAAGATTTTCACTCACATGCTTCAGCCTCTGGCATCCTATGAGTCCTCGCCAGAGTGCTTAATGTGAGATTATTGACCTGTGTAAGGTGAAACATACACATCTTTGAAAAAATTTTGTTGACCTGTACAGTTACTGACTTACCAGGAACAGTCTTTCCCTTGGCTTCCAAAGGGTTAATGGAAAATGCAATCAATTACTTGCCACATTCTACAATCATAAAGAAACTACACAACCTTGATGATACACTTAAAGGAAGCTATAGAACTTAAGAAATTACAAGGCACAGTTTTATATCACTCATACAAGTTTTGCACTGTGTTTGGTAAAATAAATAATAAAAATAAGGGCAATGAGAGTTAACAAAATTAAACAAAACATTGTGTCTAAGTGATGTTTAGGTTGGATTTTTTGACCTCTCTTTGGACCTAACAGAAGACAGTCAGAGCCCAGAGCATGCTGGTTTTATCTCATTCTCCATCACCACCTTCAGTGGTATCATATGGTCTGACAAAGGAGATTAGGTATTAAATTACTGAATCATATTATTTCTCTGCATACACTTTTCCTTTTTTACATTTTTATGCTTCCATAGTTAAAACAATATTTCTTTAAAAACACAATTCAAATGCATTTTGTATTTTCCCATTTTCCAAAACATTTATCATCTAAAGTAATTTACTATGACTTCACTGCGGATTTCAGATTTTAAGGTCTCCACTTACTAGCCACATTTTAAAAAACAGTACTGAATATGCAAAATAAAAAGCTGTTTGCAAAATTAAGCAACAAAAAAGTTTCATTGTGACTTGTCATAACCATCTCCTGCCTATTTAAATGTTTCAGTGAAGTTTAGTTCAATTGTAATTCAGCAACATTACAACATTTTAAAATAAAAAAAATATGTATTATCACCTCTCCTTTTGCTGAATGCTGAAGAGAAATGGCTTGATTGGAATGAGGTGGAATGTAGGTGTGCTGTGTGGGTGGATGTGTTCCATGTGTGAGAAATAACTACAAAGAAAAAAATTATTTTCATTTTGGTTTTTATAATGGTGTAATTTGTGATCATTTTCTGGTGTTAAAGCCTCTAAAAACAGTATTTCTAAAGCCTTTATGAGCCCCAATATTAATCAACAGACAAGTGCATAGAAATAGGGTTTTTTGAAACAATGTTTTTCAAAATCTTATCCCATAAATGATTTCACTTTTTATATCACTGAGTAGCAAGCCACAAACAATAATGCTACTTACCAATTTTTAGAAACAGTGTGTTGAAATATTTAGTATATTCTGCTGAAAATAATGCAATTCATAAAACAAATATTGTTGCCTTACTGAAAATCTAGCATTTGTTACTCCAACTTCTATTTACTAAAACTTCTCAATCATGGTAGGAAAAAATTATTAGTCATTATTGTTCTAATATTTTTCTTGCCATTTATTTTAAAAATTGTTAGCAGTCTCTATAAAAAAAATCAAATTGTGCAGTAGAAAATCTGCAAGTGAGAGCACCAGCACAGCCTTTCTGATGATTCTAACCCTGTGTCCTCTCTCCAAGCACAAATAAGAGTTCATGCCTAGGGAAAGGGTAAAAAAATATTAATGCATCACTCACTACTTATTCCCAGCTTTTGGCAAGAGCTATTTTGAACACAGCTGTAGTTTTAGAACCCTTGAGATATTATTTAGAATTGAGTTAAGTGAACTTAGGAGCTACTATCCATACCTCCCCCTGTTGACTACATGCTACTGAGTAGTGAACAGCATGTAACCTGGGCAGTTTGTTCTCCTATGAGATTAAATGCCAATGTGTTTCAGAAGTCTTTCTGGCTCCTCCAGTGATGTTGAATCTTAGTCTATGGGTTTTGTTCAATACTTACAACCTTTCCACTTAAAATGTCAACCAGACTTAATGAACTACTGAGAAGTAAAGCAGAAGTTGCTTTATCTGTATGTCTTTAAAAAGATCTAAACCATATTTAGTGTATCAAAAAATGACAAAAAGGATAAGTTATTTTCATCACAAAAGTGTTTCATTTGAAATTTGAGCCTATTCTCTTCAGGGATGACTCAGTTCCTTCTTCAATTTTACTTGGTTCTAAAAGATGGCTTTGGTGAAATTCAAATTGTCATCTGACAGAAAATAAACAATTACAATCTAAATCTTTAAGAAATTCCTTTTCACATGCCTTATCTTTCAAACCCTAGGATATGGAATACAATTTATAGTTTTGAAATATGAATAAAGGAGATTCTTTTCTTCAATCTGTCACAAAGAATTTAAGAAGGAACAAAAACCACATTTTTTCTTCTCATAAATGTGGAGGAACAAATTAATATCCTGCAGGTTCTCATAAAGTTCAATGGCCATTCTGCATGACAACAAACAGCATTTTGTCTGAATGATTTGTAAACAAAGACAAGGTCTGCTTCCCTTTGAGCTTGTACTGTATTGCACAAGAGCTCTTAATGTACAGTTTCCCTGTGAAAACAGAAAACAGCAAACATCCCAAACTTCCTGCCAGTTGCTCTCTCCCTGGAAAAAATAAAGGATGCCCTGTTGTCCTAGTTTCAGCCAAGAACAGGCTAATTTTTTGCAGTAGCTGTGAGAAGGCAGAATCTGGAGATGTCTGGACGTGGCAAAGACATTGTGTTGTCACCATATTATATCATAAGCATCAAAGAATGTGCCTGGTTTCCCTGGGTCCACCCACTCATTGTTCATTTTCTCGGCTCGTCAGGCATTTTACATGTGAATCGCCGTTTCCTTTGTACAGGTAGTTGCTAGTATTATTTCCGTTATTGTTCATTTACTTATGTCATTGTTGTTTCCAGTAAATTGTACTTATCTCAACCCGTAATCTCTGGGTTTTATGCCTCCCAGCGAAGGGGGGAGAGAAGCAAGTAGGGGACATCTGGTTTGGGAGATTTTTGGTGGGGGGAGGCACTAAACTGGGGAATGTTGTTTCAAAACCACAACACTACTGTTAAGAGCAAGAGGGCAGCTTGCCAGTAAAGATCTGTAAAGGTCCTTGAGTTGTGGAAGTTACACTATCTTTATTTAAATTCCCTCTGGTAAATTTTTCAGGGAGAAGAGATTTGGGATCAAGAAGTCACAATTGACAGCTGTTATCCATATCATCTCACTTGCAGTGAGATTTCCTTCTGTACTAAAGAAGGATTCGTTAAGGTTCACAGAGACAGGTCTGATCAACATGAGTCCATTCACATCTGTTACCTTTCCTGAGTCAGGCTTTGCAAATACCTGTAAAAGTCTGAAATGCCCCTTCTGTAAGTCTTTGTTCCCTACCTGTTCGTTAAGGCAATTTGGTATTATCACAATTCTCTCTTTATTGGTAAGGATTATTTTGGACTCTGTGGATAAATACTAAAAAAATGCATCCTCTGTATTCACATAAAGCCTTTACTGAAGTAATTAAAATGGATTTTTTTCCATTTTGTTCCATTGTTTGTTTCCTCGTTTTTGTTTTTTTTTTGATTTTTCATAATTTACCCCATAAAACCCCCCTAATTTACTTTCAACAGAATCATGAAATAGGCAATGGCAACTAATAAGAATGAACCATGTGTTGAAAAGGAATTAAATAATAATCACTTAAAAAGGAAGAACAATATGTCTAAATTAAAATGCTGGTCAACAGAACACAAGGCTGACATTTACAAAGGTTATGTTTGACTGTAATAAAATAAATGGCAGCTCTTTGTGTACACAGTTGTCAATTAGCATTGCATATGTGTCTCTTGGATACATTTATTTTTGCCAATGATTCCTTACTCAAGATGCAAATATCTATTATTAATGTTCAGTAAGTACTCCTGACTGAGGGAAATAACTAAGAAGAACAGTTCCCTCTTTTATTAGCATTTTCTTTTCATGGGAATGTCACTAAAATGAAAAAAGTAATGTAACCTCTAAAATCAAATTTTTTTTTTTTAAACAGAAGAATTAAATACAGTAGAAATGGAAGAGTTATAAGAAAATCCCTCCTACTGTAGATTCAAGTGAGACAAGAATTATTCTTTTAAAGGTTAAATTAAAGCAAGTAAATCTGTTATTTATGTACTTTAAACTTCTCATAGATAATAGCGCTACTAATGCAGATATGGTTTTTCTTGAATAATATTTTTAGTAACTAAAGGCAACAATCATTTGTAAAAATCTTCTTATTTATTGCAACGCAACTGTGTGGCTCCCTAAAAGCCCAAACTTTGTGAGTGATCTGTCTATAATGAAAATTTTATTTCCTTTTTTTGCCCCTTTTCAGGATAAGAAGCTCTCCAGCTAAAACTCAGAAGGGACAGAGTATATTCTTCTGGTGTCAGCATGGAGTTACACTCTGCCTCAAAAGGATATGCAAAGGAAGCTGCCTGCATCATTCATTATGCCGGAGCTTTGCTGGATGTTACACAAGCCCCTGGGTGGCACACAAAGAGGCTCATTGCCAGAATCACATCTCAGTGTCAATTTAAGCCAGATTCCTTTCATCATTTTGTAGCAAACAGTAAAACTCCTTACTTTCTCTCCTGAAGAAAAATATGTACAGAAATGCACAGACAACTTTTCGCAAGACAGAGAATTATTCAACAGCCTGATGCCTATGACATCAGAAAGATCAACTAAGGGTATTCTGGTTCTAGTCTTTACTCAGAATAATTTGTACATTTTATATTTAAACATCCATTGCACAAAATGAGCAAACAAACCTGGCATAATGGATTTGGAACTAGGTGTGGTGGGTAGACTCCCGCCAGCAGCAAAATCCCTGCCCAGCCTCTTGCTCATTGACTTCTCTCATCAGACAAAGCAAAAATAGAAGGAAGGCAAGAAAACTTCAAGTCAAAATAATGACAGCTTAATAACAAAATCAAAAGATGCTTGCAGAAGCAAAACACTCCCCACTGGCAGGTGGATCTGCAGCCACTTCCTGGGAAATCAAGTCCCCAGCATGCGTAATGGTTGCTTGGTAAGACGAGTGTCATAATCACAAGCATCCTCTGCTTCCTCCTCCACTCCTCAGGCTTTTACTGATAAGCATGACATCATATGGTATGAAATAGACTTTTGATCAATTTGTTAGCTGTCCAGGCTGTGTCTCCTCCCAACCTATTTCTCACCCAGAGCCTAACTCCAGTGGGGAAAATTCTTGATGCTGTGCAACTGTTGTAACAGTCAATACACTGGTGTCTTACAAACACCCCAATTATATGTCTACCATGAGGAATATCTGTTTCCCAGACAATTCCATTATGAAATGCAAAACATGATCGTTCTGAATACTTTTAAATGAAGGGTTTCAGTCCCTACCCATGTGTCATGATTTCAATTCGAAGCCAGGCGGAAACACCAATTTTTGTTTTGGTTTGAGTTTGAAAGTTTCCAATCAAGAGCAAAGCAGACTTAAGCTTAAAAATAAGAAGACTTTATTAACTAATAATAAAAGAAAAAAAAAAAAAACAACAAGAATGAGGATGAAACATGCAAAACACTCTTCCTCTCTCCCCAACCCTTTTTTTCTCCCAACCAACAATGTAAAGAAAACAACACTCAGAAATCTCAGTCAGTTTTCTTCTTCTAAAACAGTCTTTTTCAGTTCATCTAGGGAGGGAAGGACCTCTTGTTCACTATGGAAAATTTCTCTACAAGAAAACAGTTCTCTTGTAAATCCATTCTTCATAAACAGCAACCACCCGGATCCTTTTGCATTCATGAAATTCCTCCCATGTTCACAGCTGTGTCTCTGGGCCACATCGATGTATGGGGTTTTATTTTAAAGATAACTGTTCAAAACAAAGGTTCTCTTTATTTATCTTTGGGACCACCTTCACCTCCAAGGAACAGAGATTCACTTCTTTGAGGGCAAAGAGTCTTTATCAGTTAATCTCTCTGTTCAACTTCTCATGAAATCAACAGTCCCCTCAAAAATTCATTCCTTTGCTCAGGTCTACAATTTGAAATCTTTTATCTCCCCCATAATTCTTTATGTTTTAAAGGAAATATATTGATATGTTATAATCAACCACCACAGCTTACAAGAGTCATTTACAGCTCAAAAGCAACTTCCCACACTCCTTTCACCTGGACTTCCACTCCTTCTTGACTGACTTTGATACTTCATGTGGTCTTTACACATCTGCATTCTAATTTTCTCTCACTGGAGAGAGGGTGGAGTCTTTCCAAGTCCCATCTGTGCATTGATGCACTGAAAGAGTTAATAAGAGACAGTGTCCAGCCCGGCCGGCAGTGCTGGTTCCCTGACCCCTGACTGGGAACAGGAGCTGCGCCGGGATCTCGGCCAGGCCATGGCAGTCCCTGGTGTCCGATTTCAAAGCCGTGCTGAGGGCGGGGCGGGGCATCTCTCAGTTTGTCCGGGCCCAAAGGCAGCCGCACGCTGGTCGTTTGCAGCCAGGAGGGAAAGTTGGACAGATTCCAAATTCCTTTTCCACCCCTGGGTCTCATCAGGTGTTCCGGCCTGCATCATCGTGCCTCCCCCCCTCTCTCCCCAGGCACACAGAGGCAGGTTCAGCTCGGGCCAGCAGCAGAGCAAATTCCATGCCGGCAGATGTTCCCAAATCAGCCAGGCCTGCCCGGCCCGCGGGGCCTCCCCCCCCCGCCAACTCGGCCAGGGCCGGGAGAGGGGAGATATGCGTTCTCCCCGACAGCTGGAAGGAAAAAGACCTTCCAGGCTTCCTTTCAAAGGTAGTAAGAACTAGAAAATGCTTTCCCATTGGTCCAATAAAAAAGCCAATCTCAAAACCAGCCAGCTCACTTCCCTGGGCTGGTCAAACTACGACACCATGGGAACATTTTTGCATCCTCCACATACACAGAAACTGAATCTCAGCAAGTGGATATAGCTTCAGACCTATTCTACATTTCCATGTTTCCTTCCAGGAAACCCAAGTCAGCTTTTGTGGTGTATACTGACCTATAGAGAACTGTGTCAAATTAAAATCTCTCTTCAGGACTTAACATGATTTTTAGTGAAATCAATGGCAACTTCTCCCTTTTATGTCATCACAGTTACCTCTGCCTATTTTTTTTCAGATATTAACATTTATGTTGTATTGAAAATCTTGTGCAGGAAAAAAAAAATCCATAAACGTTTTTACAAGTCAGTTACAATTATAAGCTTTTTTCTGAGAAAAAACCTTGATATTCTTCCCATCAGTGGATTCAATCCACAAGGCAAAAGGAGATTTAAAGGTGCTCTATTATTTCACTAACTCTTGTTTTGAGATTCTCTATTTCTATAACAATTATTTATATGAAGGATATTATCTAAGCAAATATAAGTTTCATTTTAATACACTGAAAATGAGGCAGTATATATGAAAATGATTTACGCCTTTGGTATCTCCTATATATAATGAATATTTCATTGGTACTTATTTAAATCTAGAACAGCAACAAAATGCTTAAATTTATTTCCAGATGAACTTGTTGACAATTTAAATGTAGTAACATCTATAATAAACAAATATACTGGTACCAAGGCTCAATAAAAAAGTGTTTAGTAATAGTCTGATAAAGATCAAAGGCTTTGCTCATCTGAGGAGGAAGAGAGTTCAGGATTTATCCATGGAACAAACCAGAAAATCATATTTTTAAAATTCTTTTAGTAAATGATAATGTAATGTTGTGTGCATCTAACATTTATCTGAGGTGTCCTACTTATGACTACAGCAGAGTATTCAATTCTGAGTTTTTACCTCTATTTTAAACCAAGATAAATGCAATCATTCAACAAAATCCACATAGAATCCTAGATGAGTAAGTCTATTTTCCCAAAATGTATTATATAAATACAAATATCTTCTACAGAAATGTAAATCTTTTAAAGGCAATATTTTTAGAGAAGTAAATGCAGTCAGACCAGAGATACATAAAGAGATGTTTCATATCATTAGTTATACCTCAACAGAAACTGTCAATATGCAGTCCTTCCTGTCAAGATTTAACACCCTTAACATTTAAGTCAGCACCTATTTTGGAAAGTGGTTCAAGGACTTAACTATTTAAGCATAGGTACCATCTGCCTAAGTAGCATCACCACCACTGTATTCCTCAGCAGCAAGGTGCTCTCCCTCTTAACTGCTTCTTTCTCTAGTTGGAAGCTGCATTCTCGTAATACTATGTCTAACTTACTAGTAGCCAGGGAACTGTATGACTGAATATTGAGGTACAGCTTGACCATATAGAACTACTACTGAAAAAAGATTCTTTCCAGTTTCTTCCAGCACTTCCACCTATTCCCACCAGTGAGAGATGAAGAACATCTAAATCTGCGTAGAATTCCTAATACCTTTGAAAATATGCCATGCTCCACACCCAGGCCTCATAAATGCTTTCACTCTAAGGAGTGAATACGTACAAATTCTCAGCTGATATGCTACATAGTCACAGTCCCTAGCTAGTTACCTTGCATACCTTCTCCAGAAAGGTGATTTACTATTGACAAACTAATGATTGCAATGGAGAAAATCCTGAAAGTACAAAACTGGTCTGGAACCAGATGATAGATTTTGCATTTGTTACCATTCCCATGCCCATAACTTAAATATTTCTATTTTCATGTCATTAGTTTTAGTATGACTAGGCAACTCTGAGTGATGGTCGTCAAGTGGTACTGCAAGCCAATTAGCTCCATATTTAACAATGTCAAAATCAAATCTGAAAGCAGAAAAACAGGACACATTCCACTGGGGTAATCTCTTATCTATCCATGTATGAAGTCTAGGTCAAACCATAAACTCAGTGGTGCACATCCCTTCCTCACACATTGAATAATTAGGAAAGAACTTGATCTTCTGTGTTGTCTTCACCATTATTGTTTACTTGGAAGAAGAAACTATTGGCCAGATGTACTTTCATTTAGCACAAGATTTCACTTTTAAAGCTGAAAGATTTTTTTGAGATCAGGAGCTCTTCTGGACATTTTCCTGGATGAAAGAAGTGTCCTTAATTATTCTTGAATTTTTTGTCACCTGTTTTTTTACACACAGTGTATTAGTCAAATAATGCTTTCTCTGAAATGCTTTGGACTCTCTAGTTCACTAGTTCTAGCTCACTTTTATTCACTGGGCTCTCTGAACTGTTTTCCAGCACTTCCAGAGAACTGTAGTTTATCCTGAGGTAATTTTTAAAGCCAAGAACAACAGCTTGTGCTCTCATGTCACTATTATGAAAACAGTGATTCAGTGACACTGGTTAAAGCAACCAATAAATCTCCCCTTGAGTTTTCTGTGGGATAGTGGAGAGGAGGGGTGTGATGAAACAAAAGAAATCTCCTTCTTACTATTCAGAATTTACTTGTCAAGATAAAGTGTAAAAGAAACACAAAGTACCTAAAAATATAAGATTTAGTTATTGCATACAAAATATAACTTCATTTTTCTATTTCATAGGTTGATGGTAGTGTAGCAGAATAACATCAATTCCCAGGGTAAGACGAATTAGCTAACTCCTTCCAAAGTATCATACATAAATCATAAATTTAAACTGCATACTATTTATCTTTGTTTATACAACAAGTCTTCATCTAGATAACATCTGGGAAAATCACAAGGCCATTTCACTATTAGTCAGGCAAATTCCCTAAGTAAAATAACAGCCAATGCTGAAATATTCCATATTATTTTCAATGCTGAATTCATGGAACAGGGGAAAATAAAGACATAAAGGAAAAATGTAAAGTCATGCTTGTCTAGCCAAAATGGAATAATATTACTGGAAAAAGACAAACAATCAAACAAACAAAAAACCCCCAAACAGTTCTTCCACCAAATATATATTAGGCCATGGGTGCTCTGAAAGATTCAACAGTTATGCTGTAAACTCATGCTATTTCATTCCTTAATCTTATCCTTTCCAGTCCCTCCATTAATTCTAGCTAATTTTCTTAACTGCTCTCCCAAGGAAATGAACCTTAGGACCTTCATATGTCTACCTCTCAAATCTCCACTTTCAATCAAAACTGATGAAAAGAATTGAGGTATCAAAATTATTAAATAGCTAAAACTTACATGAAAAAACCATCTAGATAGAAGACATTAATTCTTTCAGAGGAGGGAATTAAATGGGGTAATTAAGTACCAGGGACTCAGAGAATTGTAGGAAACCAACCATCATAAATTCTGCTTTACATAGAGATGTCTCTTTCAATTCCGAAACAAAAGAGGCCTTATAGAAAAGAACATGTGTTTTCTCCATGAACAGAACAAATCTGAAATAACAATAATCTATGGGTATAACATAGTAGTATAAAACAATTCTTGTGGATAGTTCATCAGAAAACTTGATATTCAGTCATCTTATTATAATCAATATAATGCGTTTGAGACTCACAGTTTGCAAAGATGTTATGCTACATTTTCAAAAGCTCCCCTAACTCCTTTAAAGAGCATCTTAATTTCCTTTACTCTCATTGAGAACTGAAGGCTTAATTCTCTCAGGCACGTTTGAAATTGCACTAGAAAAATAATATAAACTGAACATATCTAGTGTGCTTATTATAGTTCATCTCACATTAAAAAGTGGCATTAAAATTGTTTAAAAGTTAAAAGCAGACTGGAAATTCTGTCATTTTTCAGATTACAACATGGAGGGAAAATTTACTGTATCTCCCTCAAAATAATGCAACACCCCTACTTTTCTGCTAGTAACACCTCACAGATGATGTACTAGTCATTTAAAATTGCCAGATGAAAGGCACTTTAAGAGACGAAAGATACTTTCTGGGTGTGCAGAAAATATGAGAAAATAACATATTTTTTAGCAAAATACAATTTTTCAGGTGCACAGGATATTTTTCCCCCATATATACTTTCAAAGAGCATCTTAATACATGAAGAAATATAATTTTGCTACATCTCTTCGGTATTAAGAACAGCAATGAATTTTATATAAAAGAATTTCCAAACCTAAATTATCAGAGTAATATTGAAGGTTTTTCTTTTCATTCCTGAAATACATTAAAGAAATTGCACACAGAGAAGATGAGGTTCAATCCAAAGATCACAATACAGATTTATGTCTTGATGCCTAACCAGGCAGAGGCTGTCCAGTGAAAGAAACAAAGGATCTAAATTTCCTCCCCATCAATGTCATGACTCAAGCAATTGGCAAAGCCATGTCCTGACTTGGATGATGCTGCAGCACACAGCAGTCACCTGAGATTGCAGTAATTCAGCAGCTGTGAAGCAGCATGTGCCAACAGGAATCCCACACGCTGAAACCAGCACTGAAGAAGTCTTTATCAGTACAGAACAACTGTATTGAATTTAGCGACCAGAAAAAATGTTATCTATTCCTAGACACCTGTAAATAGTTCTGTAAATAGATGCATATACAGATGTAAACGAATTGTTATAAATGAAACCTTCAGAGCATCGTGAGGCTTGCAAGCACAACCGTAAATTCTACTATAGTGAAACAATTAAAAAATATTTTAAAAGAAATTGCTCTTTCTTTCTGTTGTTGCTTATTGGTGCAAGGAACACTGTATTGAACTTGAATATGTATTGAACTTGAAACACTGAATTGTGTTTCAAGGAAACCACAACACGGTGCTTGGGTAAAGTTGGGAGGGTCTCATCAAAAACGTTCTTGCTAAAACAGCACATCACCACCACATTTAGGAAACTGACCCTTAGCTTTTACTGGAAATACTAAAGATATGAAATTTTTAAAAAAATGGTTGTTATTCTTTCATTAGTAGGAAAACAATTTATTCTGTGAGCAGCAGCAGCAAACAAGCACATTTCTGCAGTTTTTTCCAAAGTGGATTCTCTGATAAAGGATTACATTTTTTTGTTCAGAGGGAAAATCAATTTACCTGAATATCTGTTGTAATGACATTAATGGCAATAAAAGATACTGGCCATTTCCACTCCTGGTCAAATTGGTAATCAGGTTATAAAGTCATTAAGAAAGAGAAACAGGGAAGTCAGCCATAGTCACAGAGTGCAAACTAAGAATGAGAAGCTGAGGGAACAGGACACACACACAAAAACCTCTACCCCAAACTGATTCCGTGAAGCTAATCAATGCTAAATGTTGTCTTGTTTTTAGGGTTTTGTTTTGGGGTTTTTTTGGGGGGGAGAGCGTGTTTGTTTGTTTGTTTGTTTGTTTGTTGGGTTTTTTGTTTTATAGCCAGAATTTCTATGAGGATCTTTTTGTCTGATTATGTTTCATGTCTGTGTCTTAATTTTTATGACTACTTAACAAGCCCAAACAGACTGAGCAAAAAAAGAAACTAGAACCAAATGATGTCACTTAAATTGCAGAAGTTAAAAAGACTGACCCTTCCTCTCTCAGTCTTCCATGAAGAGTCTTACACTCTCAACAGAAATCTTCAGGTACAAGCAGAAATGTACAAGGTATCAGACACTCTGAAAGGGCAAAATCATTATAACTGCCACAAAGATGGAGAAGATCTCAAATGGCATTTAGGTTTTCTTAGGAAATATTGTTGCTTGGACAGGAGTCAGATTTGCAGAAGACAAGTCTCCCATAGTGCTTACAGAATTTTCTGGCATAATATTAAAACACAGCTCAAGAAACAACTGTATTGAATCTTGCAGTATTCCCCTACATGCCCATCAATTCCAACCTATCCACCAGGGATGCTTGCAGGCTTCTGCAGCAACTTCAGAAATCAAGTTTATAATGTCAGATTTTACATTATCAACTAGTAAAATTTGAACAGCTCAGCTAAAGCAAAATAAAAGTTTTACCAACCACAAAAAAAAAAAAAAAAGATTTTTTTTGTTAGAGATTAAATAAGTCCTTTTATCCTGGAAATCATAACTGAAATATAATCTGCATTGGATTATTGTCTAGTTAGAGCATACTTTGCTGACATTTTACAAGATTTAAGAAGCTATACTTTTTTCCCCTCTTTGCAGATGCAGACCACTTAAAACCTGAGAATGTTTCATGGCCATTTGAATTTTATGTTTTTGAGCTATATCCTATTTCAGCCTTTCAGATGGTCAAAAACCACAGATTCCCAAATGGCCAATTAACTTTCCCAGACACTCACTAAGATTTTCCTTAATTCAGTAAGGACTAAGAAAACTCTTAAGGATATGTAAGGTATCATATATCACACATTGCTTTGTTCTAATTTCAGCAGCTGTTCCAGACTTTCAAAGAAAATGGATTGAACTTTTCTTCCTACAGCACTGGTGGGGTGACTAACATCACATTTATAATCAGGCCCATTCCAAGTTGAGCCAATTTTGTAATACACTTACAGCTGACATGCTGGGTATTAAAGTGAATCTGTGTTATTCAAAAATATTTGGTATGTTCCAAACAAAACAATGCTGGAAGGCCTAGTCCAATCCAGCTATTAATTATTAATTGTGTTATTATTATTGCATGCACTCCTAAGGCACTCTCTACAGTCCATCTGGTGTGCCCCTTGCATAATTTAATATTACAACTGCTCTTTACTGAAAAGAAGGAAAGTGAGACTTTCCCTCTCTTTCTTTTGCCTGGAAGGGGTTACTTTGCAAAAAATGACAAATCCAAATGACAAATACATGTAACATTCAGGATACAACATCAAGAACACTCTAGCATCCAGTGACAAGATGACAATCATAAAGGCATAAGTTTGACAAACTGCCATGAGGAATAACTCTTAGCTTAGCTTTGTGGTTTTCCTGATGGTAGAAAATTCTTGCAGAGGTAGACATGCTGAAACAACCAACCAACCAGAAACCACCACAAGAAATAAATAAGCAAACAAATAAAAACCAAAACCAACCCCAAGCCTAAAAATATCTCTTCCAGTTCTACAGGATCAAGTTACCCCTGTTCATTCTAGCTCCCAGTCTGGATTTGGAAAAAGAAGCAAGCCATAAGTAACAGAGTCCCAGGCTACTAAGAGTTAGCAGAGGAGGATTTGTGACTAATTTGGAAACCACGGAATAAAGGAAGAACACAGAAAAATATATATCATCTCATCTATGCTACAGGGAAGAATTTTGACTTTCCTTCTAAAATAAGGTAATTATGGAGGATATAAAACATAGATTATTTTCCTAATTTATTCAGTTTTAGAAATTGAAAAAGAAACATGTATGGAGACTTTTTAAATAAAAGTGGATAAAAAGTAAGACTCCTTCCCAATTTATCACTAGTGCAACATTTATATTCTTCCACTTTAGTGCCTACTCCATGTGATAAACTTGCATCAAGCTGAGTTTTAGGCAAAGAGAGATTAAAGTCTTCAACTGATGGAGGAAAAAGACTGTGGGTGAAGAATCAATGGATTACAGGAAGCCAAAAGATAGATGGAACTTCTAGATAGGGCAGGAATGGGAGTAAGTTGTCATGTGCAGGCACGCACTACATCTTGTCATTTTGTTGGCACTTGGAGTCTCACAGTAGAATACTACTTTCTTGAAATGAAGACTTCCTACATGGTTCTCTGACTCTTGCCTGCTCTCCACACTTACAGTTAATATACAGATTTTGTAGGTATAGTACATTTACACAGGAATAGGCAGGGAGTGTAGCATGCATAACAAACATAGTGAAAGAACTGGCATGACTGGCATGAAGGTTATCTTACTCCTCATTGAGGAAACAAAATCCAACCAATTTTATATATATATATATATTCACAAGATAAGCATATTTTCCCTCCTTTTTTACACAGTATGTCAACTTTTTCACGCTTCTCCTTTTTCTAAACTTGAGATAATGTAAATCTGTTTCAGACTCTGAAATGCAACTTAATTCAGCATAATCTTCCCTATCATTAGCTGTTTTAGTTTCTGGTCAACAGATGACTTTTTCCAGGTGACTCTGGACTTCTGAAAAGTACTGTTGAAGATCCTCAGACAAATCAAAAGAATTTCATTAGCATTAATTAACTGTACACTCTGGCAAAATATACATGGAAGGCATTATCAACCCAAAGGGGTAGACATATTATTTAGAAAAATTACTTGCCTTGAAGATTTCAATACCAAAAATTATATGAAATTAAAAGAGCTGAGAAAAAAAAGCGGATTTAAAACAAGTATTTCTTTTATCATCACACTACACAGAAAGAAAAATAATGCACCTTAGAAGCGGGACTTGGATTAATTAATCACCTGTTGATTGTAAGTTATCAGTGTGATGTAACCAGGAAAAAGAGACATAAAAATATAAAATTAATAAATACAGGAAGCTATTAATTCCATCAAATGGAATACTGGTTAGACCTCACCAAAAATATTAGATGCAAGTCAAGTCACATATTTTTTCACACATATTCAGTTTGTTTTTTTCAAACTGAACTAGTTATTAGGAAGGGCAAAAGAACTGTTAATCAAAGAAGAAAGGTGATGTCTAAGAACCTGATGTCTAGAAATTGGCTGAGTTATTTGAGCCTGAAAAGAAGATTCAGAGGAGATATGATTACTGACTAGAGATATATCAAATAGGTAAGTATGAGAGAATTGAGAAAGCAGAGTTACTTATATCAAGAGACACTATTACTATGTGAAAAAATTTATGCATCCGAACTACAAATCAGGAGTTAGAAAAGAGTATCTAACCACCAGGAAATACATTTTCTTAGAGCAGACACATTGCAGGAGCAATGGAGATAAAAACGAATCCTGATATGTAAGTGAAGGTGTTAAATAATTTTAATAATTCGGCATTTAATAGTTTTTATTAGCTTAGCATGAGCCCTGTTTTTCGCATGATCTTTTCCAATTTGATAGCATGTTTTCTGGGAATATTCTATTTGATGAATGATTTCTCCCAGCAAAAACCAGCTCTGTCTATTTCAGTGAAAGAACACTTAAATCAACATATCTTTATTATTAGTTCTGTGCTCTCTTGTAAGAGCAAAGTTATAAGACATGGGAAGAAAGCAAAGTAAGGGCATCTCACTGAGATCTCACAATGTGCAATGAATCCAGATTTCCCATTTTCCAAGTAGACGAAGTTATAATAACTAAGGTATGATTAATCACAATGAGATGTGTATTCAAATCAACAAGTCCAGTACTGGTCACATCCTGAGTACATAAAAACTTCCAGAGCTCTTACACCTGAAAGAGTCTTCCTATTTTAAGCCTGCACTGCTGAGACATCACACATGCGGTCATTTAAAATCCATGGAATTGTATCAATCAAGTACATCTGGATCCATGAAAAAGGGTCTATAATAGTGCAAAGTTAGAGAAAAACTGTGCTGCTAAAAAAAAATTATATGCATTTTGCAAATACTCCATCACATTCAGCTGTGACTGATGATTCATTTCATTAATAAAATCCCAAGGCCATCTAAACCTAACTTCTTGTGCATCCCATATTCATACCTAGCTGCACCTTCATTGTCCCAGCTGTTATTAACTCTGCAGAAAGAGATTTATTGTCCTAGTCACTCTGAAAAACAAACCCAGTGCCATTTCAGAGTTCCAAGCTCTAAGTCAGAGAAGTTTTTCCCAGGTTCAGACAAGTTTGCTTTTAGCTGCTCAGATTTACTGTGAGTTGGTGTAATAGCATCATATTGCATTGTCTCCTGACTAAATTAATGTCCCTCCTGTTTTCGTTCACTGCTTCTGCCAAGATCTTTAACAATCTGTTCTGATATTGTAACGTTACTAAATGAAATGTCTGGTTAGCAGGCTCTTTGGGGCTGCATTAAAATTAATACTGGCTAAAACTCTATATCAAAAGCACAGAAGTGTTCACCAGCACTGAAGCTACAATGTTTTGCAACATTACCATCAAGATCTGTAACTTGTTTTCTGTCAGCTGGCTTTAATCCAAGTAGATTATATGATTATCTAATGTATTTATGTTGGGTGAAAAATATGGTGATGAATTGATGCTCACTCCCCTTTCTATCCTTTGCTGGACTATGCTAGAGACAGATTGAGGCAACAAAGAGGAACTTGGAAAAGAAAATTAGGAAAAGACAGCTACAAAGAATATAACAGCTAGAGGAATACGTAAAGGATCAACAGTAATCAAGATAGGCAAGGATTATCTCAGAAAAAAAGGAGCAAATGTAAAAGAAAGGATGTTCAGGGAAAAAAAAGGGAAAATACAGGCATTTTCTAAGTTTATCTCTCCAGTAGCTTAATCTTCTGTATACTAGGAGATATTTTTTATTACTTTTCTGGTGTGAGTACAGATACAGAAATTAACACCTAAATTTACTCCTTAAAAAGAAACAATTTCAGCAAATAATGATCTAAATGAAGTACAAATAGAATCATAGAAAATCATTAAGGATTGAAATGACCTTTAAGATCCTCAAGTCCAACCATGCATATATAGTGGCATAGATTAAAAAATAAAAAGGTCAGAAAGGAAAACTGCATAATCCATAAATGTAAGTGAAATCTGTTTATTCAGAGCAACCAAAGAAAATATTTCAGTTCAGTTAAAGCTAAGTATTACTAAAACCAGTTGTTCACCTAACTTTAAGCTTTCAGAGAAATGGAATGCTGACAGTGAATTTTCATGAATTGAAGTACTGTGAAGACATACTGAACTTAAATATATTTAACCATCTCTTGGGAACAAACTATTCAAAATCATGTGCTCTTCAAAATACCTCTTGGAGTTCTTCAGTTTTGATGTACAGCCTAGTGTCCCAGACAACATTTAAAACAGCAGAATAAATAGGAGACTTCACTGATAAGTTAATCAAAATCAAAGTAAATAAAGTAAATGCAAAAGGGGGGAGCTGTTTCTCAAAATATTTAGAAATATCTGCATGTAAATAAATGTGATTCCCAGAGGCATAAGTATGTATTTACAGAAGCGAATTCAAATAGTCAGGATGTAGCTTAAAGTCAGCCCATCAATTCTAACTGAAAGTAACCCAGGAATATATTTTTGATGGGTCTCTAATTGCCATAAGTGCTGTCTCATCATAAACCTATTTAATGTGTAAATAAAAGTGAATTAAGAGAAGCAAAGACAAGAAAATAAGTTAACCATTCACAGTACCTAGAGGCAGAGATATCATCTGGAATGGAAAAACAATTAGCAAACTACAATTTTACTTCTGTTTGAATATTTGCTTAGACAAGCCAAAGCGTATGGTTGCCCTTTGAAACGAACAAAAGGTGTTAATTAGATACAGGATCAAAACACTTTTTTGAAAATTTTAATTTATGAAACCAAGCAAGTTGCCTGCAGAAAAAGAAAACTTTAAGGGCAGAAAAAATATTTTTCAAATAGTGACTACTGAACATAAATAATTATGCAAGAATGCATATACTTGAAATAAAAAAAAATAATAAATTCTAATAAGAGATGTATCTCAAACTTCAGGGCTGTGCTTTGTCAGATATCTCACAGACCATCTGCCTTCTTAGCTTCATGTAATGTGCCATGAGTAATGGCATAATGTCTGCAATTATATTTTATGGCATTAAGTAATTGCTTACAAAGGTGACCAGCAGCATGATGTTATGTTCTAATTAATTTCATTACACCAGAATTCAAGAAGATATGTTCAATTCACCAGCAAGATCTTTATGAGACATAGCTCAGAGAACTTCTGATTCCAAATATCCATAATTAGATAAGAAAGGGAGCTGAATAGAATGAGGTACAACTTGTCAAATGCTTACTGAAGACCCTGATTTCCCAGATTCTCTTAGTCAAATACTATATATACCTACATGTATTATTGCCATAATTCTTATTTTGACTAATAACCCTGTTACATGCCCTGAAAACACATAAGCAAATGTTTTTCTTAGATACTGGTTCAAATATTGGTACTTATGATACTCTAATCAACTGAACTTACCTGTACTCTAGGCTAATTTGAAAACTAATCAATAATTCTCACTTAGAAAAAGTCACTGGGCATAGGAGGACAAAGGAAAAACCTAACAGCTATGTAACATGTTGTGCAGACCTTAAAAATATTATGTTAATCCATTCAGTCTTGATTTTCTTCTTTGAATTTCTTCCTGAGACTGGAGAGATGGTAACTATTGATGGGAAGAGCACAAAAGCAGTTTTAAAATCTTAAAGAAACTGAACATTTCTGACCAGGCCTTACACAGTTCGTAGATGGCAGCTTCATTGAATAAGAAGCACTTACTGAGTACTAAGTAGACACATTGGTAAGAATGTGCTACTATCTCTTGCAAGCAAAATTATGACAATTGCTTATTTGATTACTAATTTCCTCAGAGAAGAGTAATTCAGGAAACACATAAAAAAGAAAAATGTAGTCTGTTGTCTGTATCTTTGAGGCATCGAATACCAAAGTTGGGGATTTTTTGCCATGTCATTTCATGAGTAGAATATCTCTTCAAACAGTCTATGAGCATATAACAGGTCTGTTGTGCTGGTGGTGGTTGCAACATGGTTCTCCTGATTTCAGGGTAAAGGTGTAAAATAAAAGAGTGGGAGGAATGGAGTGGCTGGAAATGAAAATACTTTAATTGTAAAATAAAAGCACAGGGACGGTGTCCAGAAAAACGAACGCTAGGTAAAAGCCAACTCTAAAGACCAGTAACAAGGAAAAGGTAACACTATATAGACTTGGGTGGGGAACATGCTAGAAACATGGCCATAGGGAAACCAAGTAATCAATAGGGGAGCAGAACTTGGGTTATTTAACATAATAACTCTGAAAGGCTCATTAGAGGGTTCTGCGCTCACCCTAACCTAGAAAAATATTTCCCAGGGCTTGGAGCTAATGTTTGGTACTTTTGATTTAAGACCTTGCTGCCTTTGAGTTGCAGCTGGGCCAGTACCTACACAGGTCTGAGCAAGGAACTACAGGAGATCCACATTCTTCTGGTGAGGTAGACAAAATCAGAGCAGTTATTGAAACTGTTAAATGGCACTGGATATTTAGTATAGGAATTTGAATCAGTTTTTTTCAGAATCTGATATCCCAGAAACTCAAGCAAAATAAGTAATAGCTGCTTCTGAAATTATCTGCCTCCCTGATCAGGATCATACATGGCACCAATATTTCATTACAAAATTGAAATCCAATGTTACATAAATTGTAAATTTATCAGTAAGAGGTGAAGACACTTCAGAGGAGCTATCCTGTGTTAAATGCACACATTTTACAAAGATTTTTTTGCTATTAAGATTCCCAACCTCCCTTACAAAATAGTCCTAAACAATGAGAAATAAACACTAACAACAGGCAAATCACCAAACAGTCCTTAAACTGATATTTCAGTTCTTCTTGTATTTGAAAAGAGGAAACAAGAAGATATTGAACACAGCTACTAAAGAGGACCAGTTCATGCAAAGTTCAACTCTAGTCAATTCAGTACCTGACCCATTTCTGACCTTTATAACACCTCTAATACAATTTAGCATACTCAAATTATTTGACTGAATGGAAAGGACTTTGTTGACAATTGAGAACCCAAAGATTGAATTAGTAGTGTTACATCTGAAATAACATGTCCCACTCACTGCTGAGGGCCCTATACACAGGTAGATCTATAATACCTTCTTCTCAGATTTGATTATTCCCTTGGCTCAAAAAAGTTACCTCCTTTCTTCTCTTTCTTTTGATCACTAAAAGTTAGCAGCCTCTGACTCCTAATGGGTTTTGACTTTTTTGTGTTTTTTTTCAAGACATAGAAGCACAGCAGGGAGCCACATAAACCACTTTACATTTCTGAAAAAATGCTTTAAGAATCACTTAGGACTTCACAAGAATTAGCAGAAGTGAGAGAGCTTAATTCAATCAAGAGAAGTGGGCTCCTAAATTAAGTGTGAGCTTCAATTTCTTCTGTTTCCCTTCATCTTTGAAATTAATAGGAGTCTGTTCATATGCATCAACAGGTTTGAAATAACTGCCTGGAATCCAAATCTGGGGAGGGCCGACCAAATAGGACACAGTCATGTTGAACTACACTGCCTACATGTAGAAGATGTTCTTAAAAAATTCAGTGCATATCTGGCCTCCTTATTTTCTGACAAACAGATTTCTACCAAAAAGGACTTTCTCTTAAGAAACACCTCAGGAGAAAATGAGACTTTAGATTACATTTTCAGTGGAAAATTTAAATTATTTTTTCTCAGACATGACAAAATGTTTCATCTTCATGTTAGTTGCTGTTTGTTTTATCGTATTAGTTATCTTATTTTTTTATATTAAGATAATTCATTTAGTGTTTTAAACAAAACTAACAATAACATAAATTATTTTTTCTCTAGCATCAATAGAATGCATTATTATATAATTTTATAATTGTTTATTTAAATTTCTCAAAAGGGTCTGGTACAAATTTTAAATTCTTTACATATCCGCCTTTCTAAATACTGTAAGAATGAAGAGACAGAGGGGGAAAGGTTATATCCAAACTGTTGCATCAGTTGACCAAGAGTGTCAAAATTTCCAGAAGGAATGGATCCCTGACTGGAGACGACTGATCTAATAAAGCCTAAGTAAAGGGGTAAAAGAAGATGGAGATGAATAGGTTTGGAAGACTCCAGGAAGGAGAAAGTGGCCCTGTCCAGATGTTGCCAACAGTGAAACCAGAGAAAATTCCAGACTTCCAGTGAAAATTTAAATTTCTCTCTCCTGTAGGAATCTTGACTAATAATTATGATTATTTTTGTGGGAGTACACATAAGCTGGTATACAGAAATGAAGAGAAGTATTTAAAGATAGAAATAATTAACAACTGTTGTGTAAACCCTATTGAAAATTTTAAAATCCCTTTTGATTTTAAACTTTGAGTTTAAAACCTAGTCCTAACAAGTCAGAAAGATTCTTGTCAATAACGGTACATAAGGAAGACAGCTGGTTTAAAGTTCTCTCTCTGAATATGATCAAACACTGCGCTACAATCACTGAAGGAAAGGTTAATACTGAAGATAAAATTTTCAACCCTAAAGAAAACTTGGACATACACTCACAACCTCTATTTTTCTCACTTCTTTTTCTTAAATAAAAGCTCTGAAAATTCCAAAGCATTCAACCCAGTCAAAAGTGCAATTTCACCATAGTTTAGCACATACGAAATTGTGAAATTGAGTTTATAATGAACACTGGCAACATGCCAGAGTTCTGTGCCAGGCTCCATGACCTTTCTGATAGCTACAACAATCTAATAAATTATGCTGGAACAATTTGGATCCCAGGAGAGAAGGATAAATTTTTTTACTAAAGAAGTTCTGCTTTCACAGGAATAAGCCTATTTGTGAATTCAGCTTTAAAATACAGATATTAAGGATTTGAAGATAGAGAAACATTTCATTCTGAGAGCTCAGAAAAATAAAATATATCTAATTATTAGTTTCTTTCAAACTGCGCTACAGAAAAAGTGTGTTTCTGAAGTGCTAACATTAAAGAGAGAACTTACCTAAATATAATTTCAAATGGCAAAAGATCCTTGTTTAAGGGAAAACCACCTCACCTTTCCTATCTCAATTTTAAGTCCTTCCATTTAGCAATCTCCTGAGCCCTAATATTTTACTGACTGGTGTCTGAGTACCAAACTGAAAAACGCATTACTCAAGGATTTTGTGAGGTATTTTTCAAGATGGTCACTGTTTTACAATTAATAAAAAGGAAAAAAATTTAAAATCTCAGATCACTGAAAGATATGTTAATACTGAAGATAAAATATTCAAGCCTTAGATAAAAGAACACCTAGACTATTAGTTAATAAAACTAAATTTTCAGGAGAAGTAGGGAATAGCACCACTTTTTACCTTCTTTTACTCTCCCAAATATCTTTATCATGTATGCTATCTTACACAGTGAATCTTAAACACCTGGTAAAAAAATAGTAGCTATTATATTCCATTTTCGAACTCACTCAAGCTGAGTTGTTTTTCTCTAAAGTATACTTGCAACATGCATTATCTGACTTGAACCAAACCCTGCTTTCCTTAGACTGAGCCTTCATTTTTCACCTCTAGAGCACATTAATTTTAAGGTCAAAAAGAAACATGTGTGCCCAGTGTGACCCACTCACATGGAAAGGCCAGAGAGCTCCAAACAGCTGGTGGAAGGCCCAGATATCAATTTGCAGCTGTCATTCCAAGGGAGTAGAGAAGTGCTTTTTGACATACTTCCCATTGGCAGCATTTTTAAATAAATCTCTGCTGTCCAAAGCAGTGTCATGTAATAAGATCTCAATCTGGTCTTGGGAGCTGGCCAGCTGCATAAGCTTCCAAGGATGGATATGTTCTGCCTCTCTGAACCTGAAAACACTGTGCTGTCAGCAGTGTTACCCACTGTCCACCTCCCACCCTACAGCTGTTCAGGGATGCACAGCTGGTCATATGGTGTTCAAAACACATATGTAAAAAGTAAACATTTTTTTCAAATGACTTCTAAGGATTACTTACTTACTGAATCCTGCTCATTTCCTCCCAGAAAACGGGGCCTTAAATCTGCCTTGCAATATGTGCCTATGGCTGCTGTGCTCTCTTAGGGGACAAAACAAAACTTTTTGTGCAGAGATGAAAGCAGAAATTTGACTCAGAAGAAAAAAAAAGCAGCTAGCATGAAAATAAGAAGAAAAAACAAAACATCTCTGTCTGATTAACTAATTATTTCACTTATTTTTAAGAATGGTCCTTGAGTGGTATAAGTACATAATCTTCCATGTACTTGAAAAGCAATTTGAAGAAAAGTAAGCACAATGAGAGGACTAAAAATTTCCTTTCCTGTAGAGAGATTGTAATCCTTTTTGAGAGTGAAGGTCTTATAGGGAATTCAGAGGAAACTAAATCTTATGTTTGCTGTAAATACTGATAGCTGCATTGAACCCAGTGGTACTAAACCCAAGCTTTGTGTTCTCAGTGGATTGTGCCTGGTTCAAAATGGTACCACTACAGTACTTCATATTTGTTTAGCTAATAAAATATAAAAGGTACCACTGGTTCTCAGTGCTTCTGAACTGATAAATTCAAGTGATACTAAAAGTCTGCTCTCCCAAACCCAGAAAATTTGCTGTGTTCCTAAACTATAAAAATGTTTATTATTACTTGGATATTGATTTAAAAAATTCAATACTGTCAAGTGTGTCACTTAATGTGAAGCTTTTTCCTTTGTTTTGAAAGGCTGCAGAAATACCATCCATTGGGATTTTTGAAGACACCAACTGCTTACATGTCTTATTTTGATAGGCACGATAACTATATCATAAATAATAGAAATGCTCTGTTGTTATAGCAAGAAGTCTCTGTTTAGTTCAATCCCTATAGGCATATAGCATAAGAATTATTTGTTTTCATGTATGTACACCTCCATACACATGAAATCAGCAACAATTTAAAATAAGCCCTCCCCTCCAACAAGCTGAAAAAATCAGATTTGTGTTTTTCTTTTTCCCCCCTTTTTTATTTAATTTTTTTTTTTTTTTTTTTGGAAGAATATCTTGCTACCTTACTTTAAAACTTAGAAGATCTGGCAGATTTTGGTGAGGGAATTCTTCAGAGACATCAAGGAGTTTTCCAAATTACAAGTAAATAGGTCCAAAGTATAAAAAAAACCCCATGAAGTTTAAGAGACCTTCCAAAACCCCATTGCAGGCACATGGGTGCCTAAAATGCCACAGATCATGCCACTCTGACAGAAAAATTTCTCTCTCTCAATATAATTTGTTATAGGAAGATTCCAAGAAGATTGCATTGTAGATAATCAATAATTGGAGGAATCAGCAAAAA